>CATOBL010000444.1:0-53651 GCA_951394255.1 Polyploca ridens
GAGATTAATGAATAATTTCTAGGAATATTTTTTGTTAATTTTCCTTTATACCATGCTCTGCTGGCTCTCAAGCGTGAGTATGGGATACAAATCTTGTTCTAGGTCAAAGTGCTGTTGACAATCTATAAGAATTCGAAGAGTTCCAGCCTCTGAGATTAATGAATAATTTCTAGGAATACTTTTTGCTAATTTTCATTTATACCATGCTCTGCTGGCTGTCAAGCGTGAGTTTGGGATACAAATCTTGTTCTAGGTCAAAGTGCTGTTGACAATCTATAATAATTCGAAGAGTTCCAGCCTCTGAGATTAATGAATAATTTCTAGGAATATTTTTTGTTAATTTTCCTTTATACCGTGCTCTGCTGGCTCTCAAGCGTGAGTTTGTGATACAAATCTTATTCTAGGTTAAAGTGCTGTTAAGTATCTGTAAGAATTCGAAGAGTTCCAGCCTCTGAGATTAATGAATAATTTCTAGGAATATTTTTTTGTTAATTTTCCATTATACCATGCTCTGCTGGCTCTCAAGCGTGAGTTTGGGATACAAATCTTGTTCTAGGTCAAAGTGCTGTTGACAGTCTATAAGAATTCGAAGAGTTCCAGCCTCTGAGATTAATGAATAATTTCTAGGAATATTTTTTGTTAATTTTCCTTTATACCATGCTCTGCTGGCTCTCAAGCGTAAGTTTGGGATACAGATCTTGTTCTAGGTCAAAGTGCTGTTGACAATCATTAAGAATTCGAAGAGTTCCAGCCTCTGAGATTAATGAATAATTTCTAGGAATATTTTTTGTTAATTTTCCTTTATACCATGCTCTGCTGGCTCTCAAGCGTGAGTTTGGGATACAAATCTTGTTCGAGGTCAAAGTGCTGTTGACAATCTGTAAGAATTCGAAGAGTTCCAGCCTCTGAGATTAATGAATAATTTCTAGGAATATTTTTTTGTTAATTTTCCATTATACCATGCTCTGCTGGCTCTCAAGCGTGAGTTTGGGATACAAATCTTGTTCTAGGTCAAAGTGCTGTTGACAATCTATAAGAATTCGAAGAGTTCCAGTCTCTGAGATTAATGAATAATTTCTAGGAATATTTTTTGTTAATTTTCCATTATACCATGCTCTGCTGGCTCTCAAGCGTGAGTTTGGGATACAAATCTTGTTCTAGGTCAAAGTGCTGTTGACAGTCTATAATAATTTGAAGAGTTCCAGCCTCTGAGATTAATGAATAATTTCTAGGAATATTTTTTGTTAATTTTCCTTTATACCGTGCTCTGCTGGCTCTCAAGCGTGAGTTTGTGATACAAATCTTATTTTAGGTCAATGTGCTGTTAAGTATCTGTAAGAATTCGAAGAGTTCCAGCCTCTGAGATTAATGAATAATTTCTAGGAATATTTTTTTGTTAATTTTCCATTATACCATGCTCTGCTGGCTCTCAAGCGTGAGTTTGGGATACAAATCTTGTTCTAGGTCAAAGTGCTGTTGACAATCTATAAGAATTCGAAGAGTTCCAGCCTCTGAGATTAATGAATAATTTCTAGGAATATTTTTTGTTAATTTTCCTTTATACCATGCTCTGCTGGCTCTCAAGCGTGAGTTTGGGATACAGATCTTGTTCTAGGTCAAAGTGCTGTTGACAATCATTAAGAATTCGAAGAGTTCCAGCCTCTGAGATTAATGAATAATTTCTAGGAATATTTTTTGTTAATTTTCCTTTATACCATGCTCTGCTGGCTCTCAAGCGTGAGTTTGGGATACAAATCTTGTTCTAGGTCAAAGTGCTGTTGACAATCTGTAAGAATTCGAAGAGTTCCAGCCTCTGAGATTAATGAATAATTTCTAGGAATATTTTTTGTTAATTTTCCTTTATACCATGCTCTGCTGGCTCTCAAGCGTGAGTTTGGGATACAAATCTTGTTCTAGGTCAAAGTGCTGTTGACAATCTGTAAGAATTCGAAGAGTTCAAGCCTCTGAGATTAATGAATTATTTCTAGGAATATTTTTTTGTTAATTTTCCATTATACCATGCTCTGCTGGCTCTGAAGCGTGAGTTTGGGATACAAATCTTGTTCTAGGTCAAAGTGCTGTTGACAATCTATAAGAATTCGAAGAGTTTCAGTCTCTGAGATTAATGAATAATTTCTAGGAATATTTTTTGTTAATTTTCCTTTATACCATGCTCTGCTGGCTCTCAAGCGTGAGTTTGGGATACAAATCTTGTTCTAGGTCAAAGTGTTGTTGACAGTCTATAAGAATTCGAAGAGTTCCAGCCTCTGAGATTAATGAATAATTTCTAGGAATATTCTTTTGTTAATTTTCCATTATACCATGCTCTGCTGGCTCTCAAGCGTGAGTTTGGGATACAAATCTTGTTCTAGGTCAAAGTGCTGTTGTCAATCTATAAGAATTCGAAGAGTTCCAGCCTCTGAGATTAATGAATAATTTCTAGGAATATTTTTTGATAATTTTCCTTTATACCATGCTCTGCTGGCTCTCAAGCATGAGTTTGGGATACAAATCTTGTTCTAGGTCAAAGTGCTGTTAATTATCTATAAGAATTCGAAGAGTTCCAGTCTCTGAGGTTAATGAATAATTTCTAGGAATATTTTTTGTTAATTTTCCTTTATACCATGCTCTGCTGGCTCTCAAGCGTGAGTTTGGGATACAAATCTTGTTCTAGGTCAAAGTGCTGTTGACAATCTATAAGAATTCGAAGAGTTCCAGCCTCTGAGATTAATGAATAATTTCTAGGAATACTTTTTGCTATTTTTCATTTATACCATGATCTGCTGGCTCTCAAGCGTGAGTTCCCTATTATTTATTTCTTTGATACTTTCTGAAGTGTAATAGAAAAATCTATAAACTGTCAACACTACAGAACTGATTCGCTTGCGTAGATAAATCAGCTAAATTTTGATTTCCTGAAAAAAGATCTGCTATTTCGAGTTGGCAGATAATGTTTTCATTCGACTTTTTTTCAGGTAAATTTGCCAGAACTATCGCTAAAAAGTATCAGGAACTGTTTTACTTGGCTCCATGGGCATATAACTCACTTTTAGTCCGGTTTGCTGAAAAATGATCTGCTACCGGAAGTTGGCAGAGCATATTTTCATTTTACTTTTTTCAGGTTAAATCGCCAGAACTATCGCTAAAAAGTATCAGGAACTCTAGAACTCACCTGCATGCGAATAGAACTCACTTTTTTTTTTGATCTGCTGGAATATGATCTGCTAACTTCACCAACATGCTCAGTGACCCCAAGCGAATCGCGTGCTCACCATTACACCATTACCTGTGCCATTACGTAGATACTTAGTTATAGGTACTGCCATATATACTTGTAGGTATATAAGTACCAGTGGCGTGCATTCCATATAGGCAAATAAGCAATGCTTACCTCATAAGATTCAATAATATAATATATTGATTCAATTAAACTACATAATCATTTTAAATAAAAATTCTAACCTAACATTCAATACAAAATTTCAAACTTAGCCGCGCAGGCACTCGCGAGTTCGTGTAACAAATTCACGTACACTAAAACGATTTCGGCATATGCATACACGTACACACACTTCTTTAGGATAATACGACGAAAGCATAAATCACGTTTTTACTATGCGTAGCACACTGACATTTGACATTCGCGATTTATGGACCAAAAGTAACCATACCTACCAGTGTTGCCAATGCAAATTTTTAGGCGGCCGTGTACATGAGGTAAAAAAGCCGTGTTTATATGGAAAAGACCAACGGTGGGCCGTGTCACTGCCTAAAAAAAGGAAAAACGTTTAATTAATGACAATTAAATGTTTTTAACATTAAAATCCTTAAAACAGCTCCATTTGAATAATGTTTGCAATTCGATATTTGTTTAAAAAACATTACAATTTATAATTTTTTTACCTACTTATTATTCCCGGTTAGAAAGGTTACTCCGATGTTCGAAATTCGACAATCGTATAGTGCTGTTCCTCTCGAACGCCTGTCCAACAATATTTGGGTGAGTGGGACGGCACTATACGACGGTCAAACGTGCATCGGACTAACCCGTATCATGCCAACCCATCAATTAATTAATTACCGTAGAATTTGCAAAAAGCCGTAGAATCTGCTACGGCCACAGGGATGCAGCCGTAGGCCGTGGATTTTGTGATTTTTTGGCCTGAAAGCCGTAGAACACGGTAATTGCCGTAGCATTGGCAACACTGATACCTACTCTGTTGTGACACTAGTAACCCAGCCAAATTAAAAACACTACAGTTTACCAACGTTAGAACAACTCAAATGTAACTTCGCAATTTATTTGTATTGTTTTATTTATGGTTTAGCTGGAATTGCAAAGGGTTACCGTACTTTGCCAAAATTTATTATCGATAGATTCAAATCGAAGTGACTGATATCGATTAAAATTAAAATATATAAAAGATCGATCCTTAGAAAATCAATATCTATATTTTATATTATGATATAAAATACATTTCTTCGTTAATTAGTAGCAAAAAATATTTTTAAAAATGCACTGTTTATTAGGTCACTAATAATAATATAATTAAACGAATATCGTTATTCGATTAAACTTACACTGTCGAGATTTTTAGAAAAACAACGATTTAGACGCCCTCCCATCGATTTCGGCATTGATGAGAAAGAAAGAGAGTAACTTGTGCTAATTTATTCAAAAAACTAATATTTAACTGCAAAAAATATCGATTCGAAAAGGAATATTATGGTCTCGTTAAAATCGATTTTCGATCTTTTAATTTCGTGGCGATCTTAAGATCGATCCGTATCTCCAAAGACGATTTAAAAGATCGAATATTGATTAAAAAATCGATCAATTCAACCGAGACTGGAAACCCTAGTTTGGCTTTTTTTAAATATTTGTTCATGACCATGGACACGAAAGTCCTTCAGTCGCATACATTTTATTTATAATATCACTTTCATATAGTCCGCACATTATTAACTTTTACATAGTCCGCATCAGTCACCGTTCAGACCTGTTTTAGTAAAATGGTGGTCACTGTACTAAAACTTTTCACGAACTTTTTGAGACAACTTGTAAAATCACGATACACATAATTCATTTCATTTCACTAGTGCACGTGGATTGATCTTTATTGGATAAAATACCACCGATAATATGCAATAAAACTCTCCTAGTACTTGATTGCCTACCTCCTCCGAAAACCAATGCACGCCACTGATAAGTACATTATACTGTGTATGTAACGCGACGTTATATAAATCGCGGCGAGCACGCGATTCTAACAAGTTTAATTAGTTTTAATTTGTGCTAATAGAGTGCTGTTGTAAGGATTCTGTTGTTTGCATGCGTCTTTTTTACATAAACGCTCTAAAAAGTGATAATTTCAGGGTTCATATACGTTTGTCCGTCTCTCCTCCAATCACAGAATAAGAAGTAGTACTAACGTACAGAAGATTCATTCCCTAACAAAACATGCCTATACATTCCTCTCTTTTTATCTCATGACTCTATCTCTTTCGGATGTTACAACTTGCAAATTAAAAATAGGGTTAGGCAATGGCCCTGATTCTTTTGTTTACAACTAAACTAATTTTAATCTCACTATGTCTCTTTCTAACAATGAACATAAGAAAAGGATGTAAGAAATTTAGTCCTGTCAAATTAGTCCAATGCTTGTTTTCAATATAAATTTAGTCGCCATCTATCGCGGTTACGCCTAAATACACGCAAAATAAGACGGCAAAGATTAAATTGACAACTTAAAATATGTTCTATCCTTTTTCAATAATGCTCGTAAGAAAGAGATGAGATGTAACTAAAATTAGTTTAGTGCGATTTACAACAGAATCGGCACCAATGACAGCTTTATAGTAGAGTCATCTAATGCATCGACGACTGTCGTTAAGAACTTCGTGAGTAAACACACAGTGGGTACTTTGGTACCACCCTCAAATTGAAAATCTGACACCAAGTACTTTTGTTCCAACTCCTTATAGGCTGTGTGCTTTCCGTCGGCCATAACGTAACTTAAATGACGCTAACTCCGGACCGGTGGTAACTTCTGTCGCTTTGACCTTCATAAGTCAAGACTTTAAGTAATTACAAGTTACAGCTACTTCTGTTGCGTCAATTCAATACATTTTCCTCACACCTAAAGAAGTCTTTTCAAGTTTAGTAGATACTATACCTTATTTACCCCTAAATAGGGCAGCTTACACCTCTCGTCCAATTATTCCAAATGAACTGCAAAATAAACTGATATGACGTCCCTGTAGGTACAGATAGTGGGATAGTAATTTGCAAGTAGGGTAGGGTATTAGATGATCAAGGTTTGTTTACGACTCGACCCATATTGGGCACGTGTTTCACATCAGACTGTTTTGGAAAACGCATTAATATTACATGAGTGGACAATTTGAAAGCATTATAAGTAGGAGGTAGAGCAAAGCGTTTATTCGCTCAAAGAGCAACTTGACTGAGGAATTACCTCCACCTTACAGAATACCGCAGCCAAATAACTTTATGTTGTGTTCCGGCGCGTGAGTAAGGTCGCCAGAGCCCATTGGGGTGGTGTGAAGGTCCGGTCAAATTCAAATTCAAATTCAAAAAGCATTTATTCAATTTAGGCCCTGATAAGGCACTTATGAACGTTAACAAGTGGCTCTACACCGGTTCCACTGGTAACGCGTGAGTGATGCCTCATGTATTGCAAGCGTCCATATGGCTACGGTACCCGCTTACTATTAAACGGGCCGTGTTCTTGCTTACCGACTTCGTAGTACTTATAAAAAAAAACTAGATTGCTCTCAATGGCAAATTCCACGAACACAAAGGTTTGAAAAGTTGAAAAAAAAAAAAACTTTGTGCCTGAATTTTTTTTTTTTTTTTTATACTACTTAGGTAGCAAACAAGCATACGGCCCGCCTGATGTTAAGCGGTTACCGCAGCCTATGGACGCTTGCATCACCAGGGGTGTTACTCGCGCGTTGCCGACCCTGCAGAAATCTCTTCACACCCTTTTTGAAGAACCCCATGCTGTACTCCATTGGGAAAACCACGGCAGGGAAATCATTCCACAATCTGAGCGTCCGCGGAAGGAAGCTCCTTTGAGACCGCACAGTTCGAAACAATTTTGGTTCCAATATGTGGGGATGGACTCCCTGTCGATGGCGAGAGTTGAGATTGAGTTGAAATTGAGATTACTTACGTGAAAATATATGTATCAGTTTCCTTAATCATCAATTTATTTGAATTTATTTATCGCTAGCTATCCCCCGCGGTTTCACCTGCGTCCCGAGATGATAATAACCTAATGTACTGAAAGAATTTTCTAAACCGAATCAGAAATTTTGGATATAAATTTTACATCTTAATAATATCAGTGTAGTAACTTAATAACACCTTAATCAAGTATTACACAAACCACTTATGAAGGCAAACGGCCAAAATCCAGTAAATCACAGTGATAAGTTCAAGGTACCGGTGATTGACGGGCGAGGGGAGCCGCTGACAGCTCGCAAACAGTGATGCTAAAGCCTGGCTCACCATAATCTGTGCTTAAGAGTGCGTACCAAGCCAGAAAAATATCGCAATGTCAGATGAAACAAACTTATGTCTGATCTTCGCGTGGAGATGAGATGGAGATAGCGTGTTTCGCGGCACAAAAATGAACGAAGCGCTTCTTATCTAAATAACTCGTAAAGTATAGAATATTTTAAAAAATCGTTAGTAGCAGCCCTAGGTCATATGTTAGTGATATTATTTATCGAATTTTTGTCTTAATTAGATACACCATGAACGAATAAAACCGAAAATTCATTATTATTAGAGGTAGCTTTGTGATTTTTTTCTATCGAGGAAATTTCATTCCATTATGTTTTTGCTCAGGCAGAACCCTCGCGTATATAATGAAAATACCCATATAAAAATATTTTTTCATTTAAATACTATTTACTTGGGTAAATTTCAATTCTAAGATTGTTATTTTGCTTTATACGCAGCCTTAAGTGATTTGTGTTAAGTCAGAGATGTATATGCAAGGACGTAGGCATCCAGTGACGGTAGGGTAACCATATATGACCATGACTTTAAAAAAAAAAGTTTTATTGATGTAGATAATGATAGTCTCATTATCTACATCAATAAAACTTTTCAAACTTTAAAAAGAAGCCAATGAGACTAAAAGCTATTTTTGGAAATAGTCAATTAATTGGGAATCACTTTTTTAAGGTAATTTTACAAACTTTAAAAAGAAGCCAATGAGACTAAAAGCTATTTTTGGAAATAGTCAATTAATTGGGAATCACTTTTTTAAGGTAATTTTTTATGTTAAATATATTCACATACTGTCTTGAACAACCTCAAATAGCTCAAATTACTGGCAATACTGGTCAAGTATGACGTCTCGCAATTATATGGAGTAACTGAATGCCATATTGCCGAGACAATAAACCGATGTTTAGGCTTTGTTCCAGATTGCGCCACTACCTTCGGCGACTGTTGCTGGGCAATTATTGCTCTAAAAATTACCCATGAATTGCACATTTTGTATTTGCGCGGTATACTTTGTAGTACTCGCATGTACTAGCCCGTATCGCTACCATTCTCAAAAGCTGAAAATCGGTCGACGCAGCACTTATGGGCATGTTCTGACAGCAGAACTCCAAACTCTGGAAGCTCTGGAGTCCAGAGCCTCTCTTCTAGGCTTTGTGTGTTTACTACTTTCAGCCAATTCATTACATACCATCAATTGTTGCCAATCACGAGCCTATCGATGGTAAATATCAAACGTATTGCTCAAAAAACAGATTCACTTGCTATTTATCTGATAAGCTACTTAGAATTCCAAATAAAACAATAAATATGTCTCGTTGCTCATAATATCTGGGGGCACGGAAGTGCCCCCCGCCAAGACAGCCAAGCGAAGCGAAAGGGCACTACCTACCTTTTCTCGAAGCGCTTCGTCGTTTTTTTGAACCCTCATAACTTGGGTTTGGATTATACCAGATAAACAAAATTCTCAGGACATGATGTCGATAGTGAACTTATTAAACATATTAAGTTTCAATAACAAAGCTCATATACTTTAGATTTTATTAATATCTAAAAATCCCCGATTTCGTCACTGACTCACTGATGATCATCAAAACTCATAGGGTACTTCCTGTAGTCCTAGAAAGCTGAAATTTGGTATGTAAGCTTGTATTAGTACACAAACAACAAAAAAATTATAAAACTTGGAAATTTCAATAAAAAAAAAACATAAGCAACTTACAAAAAGAAGTGAAATCCTACCAAAAACATTTTTATGTAAAATGTTGCCGCCAAGACATATGGCTCGTACTGTTAAAAAGTTATCAGATCTCATGTAGAGCCAAGCTTATAACTCCACATGCACTTACTCTACAAGCCCTAACTTCACAAACTCTACACACCGTAGTCAAAATATGTGGCTTGGCCGTTTCACTACTACAAGAACTATTGAATAACAAGAAAGTAATGAACAGTGAATACATTTTTCATCTTACTCCCATGTGACGGTAGCAAAACGGCCAAGCCACATATTTTGACTACGGTGTGTAGAGTTTGTGAAGTTAGGGCTTGTAGAGTAAGTGCATGTGGAGTTATAAGCTTGGCTCTACATGAGATCTGATAACTTTTTAACAGTACGAGCCATATGTCTTGGCGGCAACATTTTACATAAAAATGTTTTTGGTAGGATAAATCTGTAAGCATGGCGACCCTCGCATCTCAGAGCAAGGACGCTAACAAGCTACCTACCGCGGCCACCTTCTGTGCAGCTCTGTATTTCTAGTCTAGCTAGACATCGCGGCCGACAGCTTCCAGCAAATACACTTTGTACTGCATCACTCACTACTAAATACCTTACCGTTTTATATGTAGTAATTCTCTCTTGAATCTAAATTAACTATCATACATGTTTATCTTGTTTCTAAATATTCTGAGAAATTTTACGGCGGAGAAACGATAAAATTACTGCGTAATGCCACGATTCTACTGCGCGTAATGTTCATGGATGCATGTACAGCCATTATAAACGTCGCCAGACATCATTATATTGACTTAAATGCCGCCGCGATGTGCAATAAAACAGCTTCTCTGCTAGGAAGAATCCGTGGAAGTAGCAAAAGGGGGCCCATTCTCGAGCCTTTGAAATAAATCATCATCATCATATCAGCCTATGGATGTCTACTGCTGAATATAGGCCTACCCCAATGACTTCCACTTCGAACGGTTTTGGGCCGCTTGCATCCAGCGGCGCCCAGCGTCTCTGACCAGGTCATCGGTCCACCTGGTGGGAGGTCGTCCCCCTCGGCGCTTTCCAGTACGTGGTCGCCACTCGAGAACCTTTCTTCCCCATCGGTTATCGGCTCTTCGAGTGATGTGGCCTGCCCATTGCCACTTCAGCTTACTAACTCTACGAGCTATGTCCGTAGTTTTCGTTCTCCTACGAATATCCTCATTTCGGACCCTGTCAGGTAGAGAAATTACGAGCATAGCTCGTTCCATAGCTCGCTGACTTTGAGCTTAATTATAAGGCCAGCATAGGGGAGGAGGGCTTGATCCCCTTAACCGCCTCCCCCCTTTGGATCTGCTACTGAAGGAAGAGATCGCGAACACAGGCGACCTTAGCAATAAGGCCGCCTGTGTTATTATTTTATAAATACTTACCTAATTCTCATATATGTATACAATCAAGAATATTGAATTCATTCATATAAATGGTTATAGGTACCTCTTGTTGCAAGTTTTTTGTATATTACGTTTCGTATAGGTAACTTACAAGTATTTGTACAATCATGCATGATACTGTGAGTTGCGGCATCGGCGGCCGGCAGTGCGAGATGATATTCGGGCCAAGGGAACCACACCGCACACCGCACCGGTCAACAAAACGAAATGCATTCACTTTTATTTCTTCTCATGTCTACAGCACATGCAATGACGATCGAAATTCACCTTTATTCATAGGAGGTTAAGTAGGATGGTCATGCAACAGTTATTTCAGCTTTTTTTGCATTGTAACCAAAGATTTCACGTGACCTTCAGCAAAATAAAAACCAGCCAAGTGCGAGTCTGAGAGTGACTTATTCACCGAGGGTTCCGACCTGCCTTAGACGTATATTTCTTGGTTCGTCATAACTATTGTAAAAAACCAGACCGCATAACTATGTTTGTTTGTGAACGAACTTTGAATATTTCGGAAAAACTTTTCTAGTTAGAAACTTCTTTCTATTTTTCTTGTAATATTTATGTCACCGTAATTATATTGTTTCACTCGCGTTCCCGGGATAAATAGTAGCCTATGTCCTTCTCCATACCATAGGCTATCTGCATTCCAAATTTCATGAGGAACCGTTGAGTAGTTGAGGCGTGAAGACGTAACAAACAAAGAAACTCACTATCGCATTTATAATATTAGTTAGGATATAAGTAGGTTCATACAAGGGTTTATATTACTCCTTGCTACGTAATTCCATTGTACCTGATAAGAAACATTGAAAACTTCAATCAACAAGTTAATCGAGGCCAGTGAAAACACTAGGGTCGGCAACGGCATCGTAATCTGATTTTTTGCCTGAATGCCAAGGTCAAGACGTTCGGCATGCCGTTTTATTAGACGGAAATATCACATAGACGACAACCTGAGCAGTTAGCTTTTCAAATATTTGAGATTTGGGGGCCTACCACATTGGCTCGCGGTTAAAAATATGACAATGACATTAATTGTTATAATAGAACGCGCGTCTCTCGCGAGAATAAGGTTTTTTTTTTCTTCAATGGCGTCGCACGGCTTGTGTATTTTGACAATTTCAAGTAATATTATAACGTAATATAATGTCACAATGAATCACTTTCACATAGTCCTCAGTCAGTCACCGTCCATAATAGTCATGTTTTAGTACAATGGTGGTCATTGTACTAACACTTTTCACGGACTTCTTGAGACAACTTGAAAAGCCACGATACACATAATTCATTTCATTTCACTTCACTGGTGCACATGTATTGATCTTTATTGGATAAAATACCAACGATTATATGCAATAAAACTCATAATACACGAATTTATGAAAATTTAAATGAAAAAGCAACGTCACTCTGGAAGTTCCCGCCAAAAAGTCTAAAATAAGGTTAAAATAACCTTATTTGTCTTTTGTCCCGTTTTGACGTCGGATGTCAAAGAAAGACAAAAGTCAAATAAGGTTATAATAATATTGTTTTAAAAGTTAGTGGTTCGCCCAAAGACGGCACGGCGGCCCCGCGTCATACTCGCTGTACTGATTAAATAAAAAATGCGAACTAGCATATTGAAATACTGTCACAACACTTATAAAAACCAAGGAAAAACTAAAAAACTAACCTTCCATGTATAAGTATTGCGATTTAGTCACTTTTAATTACCTAAACTTATTACTTTTAAATACTTGGATTCACCCTGTGGCTGTTGATTTGCGCCCATCTCGCGGGAATCGAAGGAAAAATTAAGGACTTATAGCTCTACTACTTACTCACGATGCGGAGACGTTTGCACTGCACTTACACCGTTGTTAATAATATGTAGTGTAATGATGTGGAATTGTGTTACTGTATGTTTATCTGTTTGTAGGTGGTGTTTGGCGATATATTTGTCATGAATTTAAATAAAATTATATTAAAAGGCGAATTTAATAACTAGCCTAATTTTATAGCGAGTCAGGCGAAGCGAAAAGAGAGAAAAAAACAAAAGAATATCATAAAGAAAAAAAAAATATATAAAATCGTTAAACAGCCAGAGCTATTGAGAACTTGCGTAAAGCCGGCTTTTCACTATGTGATATATATTATTTTTTGTCGAAAAAAATATTTATAGTTTGAGATGTCATATACAAAAATATATGACGAGCGATAAAATATTGTATCTCAAGATGTAATTTATATTATCCATATATATCCCATAGTGAAAAGCCGGCTAAAACAGCGCGACTACCTACCATAAACTAAAAACTATTAAAGTACCTATGTATATACGTACCACATGTACTCAAGTGTTTGAGTGAAATTTAAAATACACAATAGGTATCTTGCATTTTCCTCACGCAATTTGAAATGTTTATTTTAGTTATTATCTGGTTTATAAAACTTTTACATACTTTATGCTAATAGGAACTCGTGATCTTGATAGTCAAAACATTGATTGATTGACAGGCTGTAAGCAGCTGAGTAGATCAGCAGGGAAAAGGAATTTATTGTTTTTATTTGCAGTTCTAAAAAATTGCTACTACAATAAGTGCAATTTATTTCTAACTTCACATTCCAACACGGCAAATCGCGTCCCTCGTCCATTCTATTGCTCATGGTAATTTATGCTAACAGCAAATGTATGCAAAAAGAATATTCTTGGATGTCCTTTGTCACGGCCTCATTCATCTAACCGTAAGATTTAGTAGTTTTTTCTTTAAATGACACGAAGATGCCGGCCTAAAATTTAGCCTTAGCATTAGCACCCTTAGTACCCTTACGCGGACAAATCGGCGAGCAAGCTCTCAACCGGGGTTATGATTAGGTAACTACGCCTGAGGGCACCCCAGTTGGGGCCGAACTCAGGGCCGTTACTGGAGGAGGGGACGGACTTTTTATAAAAACGAGTTACGACTAATTGGCTAATTAAAGTTTCGTCCCGTTCAAGCGGTCCGAGCTGGGCTGCTTCAACGGGACGGAACTGAGTAAGGGGTCGCGGCAGAATTAGTAGAGTCACTATTTCTGCGCTCTCTGTTTGGGCGCTTTATTTTGATCCAACCATCATTCAGAAATTTCTTTAGGAAGGTTTAAATATGTTTTTATTTTTACTGAGAGGGTTACCCTAAACTTCGAGACGTTTTTCCATCAAATGACACTTACACATTCTGAGGTAATTTGATGCAAACACGATTCAATAGCAATAATATAGTTGGTGTCAGGAAATCTCTTAATAAATATCGGTCCCTATCGTTGACTTTTGGGTATATCGATAGAGACGGCAAGCTATTAGCTCAGAGTATATAAATACTACCTACAACTATTAGTGAAAGAATTTTCTGAAACCGATCATTAGTTCCGTATTGGATGTTAGACATCCAATCTTACAAACTTTACCATGAAACCCTTTCATTCAATTAGCTAAGAAGGTACCTATTGTTAATTTATATAATATAAGCCATTTATTCAGACTACACGACATGAGTTCCTTACAATTAAAAACATTATAAATTTTGTATGCTTTGCCTATCTATAAATACATTCTTATTTTTGAGCCTGTGTGACCTTTGGCATAGGCCTCCTCCAACTCCTTCCATAATAATCTCTCCTTTACAGTCCTTGTCCACAACTTTCCTCCCGTCTTTTCTATCTCATCTCTCCATCTTTTATTTTGCCGTCCTCTGCTACTTTTTCCAATTCTTGGATAACCGGTTGTTACCCTTCTACTCCACTTATCCCATCCTCTTATTGTATGGCATGGTATGGAAGGTACATAGAAATAAACATTAGGTACCTATTCTCGAAAACTATTTTAAATCATCTAAATGTTATAAGATCAAACCAATCTATTCACATTACGAATAATATGAAAATAGGCGCATGTATTTTCTCTTCATTAATTATTGATAATGAGCCATTACTCGTTGTTGCCCCCGACTCCGCCTGTCAGCTTCAAACAAACATACATTCATAATTGATGATTATGAATAGTGGATGATAAATATGTGAGTAGACAATTTTTTTTTTTTTTTTTTATACTACTTAGGTAGCAAACAAGCATACGGCCCGCCTGATGGTAAGCGGTTACCGTAGCCTATGGACGCTTGTAACACCAGGGGAGTCACTCGCGCGTTGCCGACCCTGCAGAAATCTCTTCAATTGCTCTACAATTGCTCTAGTTTTGTCAAAGCCTACTATACCGGTTGTTGTTTTGGTCAGCGACGAGCGACTCAGGGTCGATAATACAACTGATACTGGTGCTCAAAAAAATATAAGAAAAATACTTAATTTTTTTTAAAAAAATAAAAATAAAAATAATATTATTTTGAAAATCATGTAATAAGCTACAATATAGACGTAATACTCAACGGGAATGCGAGGGGGTAAAGGGGTGGGGTGATGGCGGCTTGTGCATAGCTCTAGTCAGTGCACAAGGCTAGGCTGACCATACTTTGCGGTAATTTTATTTCAAATTGAATAAGGTATTTCTCAACGCATTTACAGTATTTAATGGAATTAAGTCCATTTTTGGAAAATGTATTTTTTGTACTACCGCTCCTGGGTCGCTTGTCGCTGACCAAAACAACTCCCTGTATTATTGCTCACTACGTGGAAGTCAAGAATGTATGGTTATAGTAGCTTCTCTCAGCACATGCATCCCCCCTGGCTAAGTGAAAATTTTATGAATAAGCATAATAATGTATATTGTATAAGTATATATTTGGAACAAAAGCAATTCATTTTAAAAGATCTTCCACAAAAAAAAAAACAAAAAAAAACCGGCCAAGTGCGAGTCGGACTCGCACACGGAGGGTTCCGTGTAATATTAACTAACTCAACTTTGCTAAGAAAAAATATTGAATGAAATGTAAATTGCGGTTAACGATTTATGACGTATTAAAAAAAACTACTTACTAGATCTCGTTCAAACCAATTTTTGGTGGAAGTTTGCATGGTGTATTGCATAGTGTAGAGTTTGCATCATATATTTTTTTTAGTTTTATCATTCTCTTATTTAAGAAGTTACAGGGGGACACACATTTTACCACTTTGGAAGTGTCTCTCGCGCAAACTATTCAGGTTAGAAAAAAATGATATTACAAACCTCAATATAATTTTTGAAGACCTATCCATAGATACCCCAAACGTATAGGTTTGATGAAAAAAAAAAATCTGAGTTCCAGTTCTAAGTATGGGGAACCCCCAAAATTTATGTTTTTTTTTTTCTATTTTTGTGTGAAAATCTTAATGCGGTTCACAGAATACATCTACTTACCAAGTTTCAACAGTGTAGTTCTTATAGTTTCGGAAAAAAGTGGCTGTGACACACGGACGGACAGACAGACAGACAGACATGACGAATCCATAAGGGTTCCGTTTTTTGCCATTTGGCTACGGAACCCTAAAAAGGCCTTGAGTTTCTTGCCGGAGTCTTCTCAGTTTAAGTGAATTTCGAACCGGTGGTAAATTCAACTGTATGTACCAACACCAACTTAACGTTCATAAAGATGTTTTAAAATAGTAGTTTATGTACTTGTTCAAAAATAGCTTATTATGCTTATGACAATCAAAAAGGTCTTGACTTGACTCGAGCTGGATTTCCCGGGACGGCTTATTTCCCGCACACACACGATTCCCTCGCACCGACATACCAACAATAACTAAAGCACATCCTGTTACAAATAGCTATTTCCTGACAGGAAACCACAGATTAGTCTAATAAACGTATCGATTACTTAGCAGCAGGTGGATATGTAAACAATGACGAGTGTGTAGTGTGGGTAATGTGTAACGAGTCGCTGGTATGACCGGTTATGCAATAGCTGAACACTTCCGACCGGCGCGTGCGCAACGTGACCGTGACCGCGCGGTGAAAGTGTGCGCGAGACAGTATAGGGTTCACACTCTTTATTTCTATTTATCGCCCCGCGTTTTCTCCCGCGATCTCGGGGAATATTTTGTTTTCCCGGGATAAAAATTATCCATTATATTATATTTTATTCTAACGAACAAATAAACAAACTCATTTTTGCATTTATTTATGATCATCATATCAGCCTAACGGAGTCCACTGCTGAACATAGGCCTCCCCCATTAACTTCCACCTGAAACGGTTTTGGGCCGCTTGCATCCAGCGACGCCCAGCGATTTGACCAGGTAGTCGGTCCACCTAGTGGGAGGTCGTCCCGCTCGGCGCTTTCCAGTAAGTGGTCGCCACTCGAAAACCTTCCTTCCCCATCGATTATCAGTTCTTCGAGCGATGTGGCCTGCCCATTGCCACTTCAGCTTGCTAACTATACGGGCTATATCGGTAATTTTTGTTCTTCTACGAATGTCCTCGTTTCGGACCCTATCACGTAGAGAAATTCCTCGCATAGCTCGTTCCATTTATTTGCATTTATTATATTAGTAGAAAGCAGGATTTTTGGATAAGGATAATAACTCCCCATCGCAAGCCTGCCTACCCTCAAGTTCAATATCTGTCGTAAAATACTTACCGGTGAGTTACGGCAGTGCACTTGAGAGCCGGTTGCGCTTCTACGCTATGAATGGTTATCAAATGTTACAACCATTACTTAGCTACTGTTCTATTTGTCGTAGCTTTCAAAACCACTCTTAAAAACATATTTTTAGGGTTCTGTACCCAAAGGGTGCCAGTCAGGACCCTATAACTAAGTATCCGCTGTCCGTCCATCCGTCTATCTGTCAGTGGACAGTATCTAACCGTAATATAACGCTACAACTGAGCGAACATCGCTTATTTTGAATGGCAACAGTTTGATTGCCCAAAACATTGAGCAGTTTTGTAAAACAGCGCAAGATTGTTTATAAAAGCCAGGTATCTGCCGGTTGGTAACAAAACCAGATATTACCAATGTTTTTTGCTCGTAATGTTTGTCCTTGCGCTTGCATTCGAGCGAGGCGGTGGCGAGCGACATATACATGATATACCTGCAATACTGTATACAGCACACCACAGACCAGACAGCCTTTAGACGCCACAATAATTATGTATTAAAAATAAAAAGTCTCGCTGAGTTTCTGGCGGAGTCTTCTCAGTTCAAGTTGTATTTGGAACCGGTGTAGTCATTTTGTAAACGTTCATAAGCTCCTTATCAGGGCCTAAATTGAATAAATGCTTTTTAAATTTGAATTTATTACATAAGAACGCAATCGTAAAACAAGAAATGACCAATGTTTTTTTACTCGTAATGTTTGTACCTGCGCTTGCATTCGAGCGAGGCGGTGGTGGGTGACATATACTCATGATATTACCTACAATATTGTCGTATAGGACGCCACAGACCAGACCAGACCCCAATTATAATACATGAGAACATAGTCATAATTTTGTCGGTGGGCGCGTTTTAATTGGTCATCAGGGGGTTAAATTGGTCAGCGGGGCGCCTGTTATGCAGTTACCCTTTCAATCGTGAGTCTCCAGCTAATAGGAGTCATATTCAAAGCCATTTATTCAATGTAGGCCCTAGTAGGGCACTTATGAAGGCCAAAGCTACTGAAGTTACCACCGTTTCAGAACTCAACAGAGAAGAATCCGGCAAGAAACTCAGCAAGGTTATATTTTTTGAATATTTTTTGGACAATCAGTTATGTTCGGCTTTTTTCCAAATAAATTAACAATAAACTAAGCATACGACACTAGACGAAAAAAGATCAAGAAAATAAAAAAACACAGTTATTGAGTCTACAGGCTGTTAAGGGTCCGTCGGTGCAACAGTGTAATTAAAAGGCAGGAGCACGTTTTATCGGTTTAATGGTTGGAGAACGAAGAAGCCGGTGTTGCCATGCACAATAATATTATTATGTTTCCAACATAACTCCCAACAGAACAAAACAGATAGAAATCTTCGAATGTGGACTGTATAATCATAAGAAACCTGGTTCTTGAAAGTGCAATATAAAAGAATTGGTCTGTTAGTAGTCATAGTTGTAAAAATTACAATGATAAGTATTTTGTATTGGTACAATTGACTTAAGTCATTAACACTTTAGCTTAATTTCTAAAATTTCTAAAGTTGTTAAATAAAATCATGCATAGTTTTATTTGCCTACTTCATGTTACATAAACATTAATAATGTTGTACATTTGCAATGTGTTTCAATAAATTATGTTCACCTTAGCAGGTAAGTGGTTACTTTAAAAATATTAGGTAAGTAGGTAACACACTTTTACATTAAAGAGATATGAATCTCTTGGCATCTTCACACATAGAGTTAACTATATGTGAAGCGTCGCGGCCTACGAGAGGGTGAGTACAATTTTACATTACATTAGTTAAAGAGATATATGAATCTCTTAGCATCACCTCTAAACATAATCAGCTGCTTGAGGAGCATCTTGGCCTACGAGAAGGTAAGTAAATTTAAGTAATTAACAATAATATTAAGTCTCTTAGCATCACCTCAAAACACAATCAGATGCTTGAGGAGCATCTTGGCCTACGAGAACTATTACTTATAACTATTAAACTAATGGTAGCAAACATATTTTAGTTATAGATGTCTTATGACATCTTCCATTAGCTTTCTTAACTTCCATAGCTCTAACCTTACCATCCCTGCCAGGAAATATTTGAGTAATTCTGGCCATTGGCCAAGTCATAGGAGGGACGTCTAGTTCCTTGAGGATCACAAGATCACCTACTTTTACATTGGGTACATTATCTTTCCATTTAGGACGGTTTTGTAAGTTATTCAAATACTGTTTTGACCATTGTTTCCAGAATTGTTGTTTCATAGCTGTACATTTAGACCAAAACTTTAATTGATTATCTGCTAGATTAGTCACATCTGGGTTGGGTAAACAAACCAAAGGTGCACCCGTTAAAAAATGCCCAGGTGTGAGATATGAAACATCTTCAATGTCTGAAGACAATGGTGTCAAAGGTCTTGAATTTAATACACCTTCTATTTGCACAAGTACAGTATACAGCTGCTCATATGTTAAAGTATGGCTGCCAAGTATCCTCTTTAAGTGGTGCTTAACACTTTTAACGGCTGCCTCCCACAGACCACCGAATACTGGGGAGTAGCTTGGTATGAAGTTAAAGTTGATACCTAGTTTAGAAGCTGTATCTTGTACCTGTTGTTGATGACATTTAGAAGTATTTAATTTATACAATTCTTGTAAATTTTTATTTGCAGCTTTGAAAGTGCCTGCATTATCACAATATATTTCTGTTGGAATGTTTCGTCTTGATATGAACCTTTTGAAACTAGCTAAAAATGTATCAGTAGTTAAGTCAGAACATAACTCTAGGTGTATGGCTTTAGTTACAAAACACACATATACAATTATGTAGCCTTTTGTTACAATTACACTTCTGATACGTGATTGTTTAACTAGAATAGGACCTGCAAAGTCCATTCCAACTTTCTCAAAGGGTCGGCAAGCATTTACTCTATCTGAAGGTAAGGAACCCATCAGTTGTTTAGCTGTATTAGCTTTGAAGCGGAAACAAGTTATACATTTATAAATTACACTTTTTATCAAGCGCAAAGCGTTGATAATCCAGTAACGTTGATTTAAATTACACAAAATTAATTTTTGACTGGCATGTAAAAGTTTGATGTGGACATTCTCTATAATGAGATGTGTCAGTCTTGATTCTCTAGGTAATATAATTTGATGTTTATGAGCAAAGGACAAAGCAGCATGTTGTAGCCTACCACCTACTCTCAGAAGTCCCTCAGAATCTATGAACGGATTGAGACCTTTTATACATTGCTGTACCAGTGAGTTATTTTGCAAGGCTAATATGTCTTTAGCAAAGTATTTTTGTTGCTCATTTTTAATTAATAAATTTAATGCTGAATTTGTTTCAGTATGTGATACAAAAGTATGTCTAATTTTTAATGAGCTTGGTTTGCAATTATTGCAAAATCTTATTACATATGCAAGAATTCTTTGGAGCCTGCCTAAATTAGAATATTTAGTTAAAAGACTGTTTAACATTGTGCCCTCAACTTTCTGTGATACCGCACATACCACCTCGTTCACAGGCAATGTTTTTATTTCAGGTACGTCTATAGGTGCATCAAAACTACAATTGTCAAAATTATAGTCAGAGCTAGACATAATTTGAGGCCCTGACCACCACATTTGGTGGTTTTGTAAATCGCAAGGACTCACTCCCCTACTTAAGCAATCCGCAGGGTTTTGATCAGTCGATATGTAACACCAATTAAAATGACTAGTATTGTCCATAATTAATTTTACCCTATTTGCAACATATGTATTCAGTTTGATTGGCTCAATTTTCAGCCATGCTAGGACTACTTGAGAATCAGAGAACAAGTGTGTTTCATTGACTATGTGTTTTGAATTAATAGTTTTATAAACTTTAGCAATTAATTTAGCCAATAATAATGCTGCATTAAGCTCTAAACGAGGAATACTCAACTGTTTTGTTGTTTTTGGATTTATCCTTGATTTAGAACAAAGAAGCAACATTTTTACATTGCCATTTATGTCTATTGTTCTCAAATAGATTGCACAACCATAAGCTACGTTAGACGCATCTGAAAATCCAATCAATTGAATCTTATGCTTATTATCAATACATGCATTTCGTTTTACTTGAATGGGTGACATTTTAACTAAACTATTGTAAAATAATTGCCATTCTTTTTGCAACTCATTGGAAGGAATTGAATCCCAGTCAGTTTTTGATAGCCAAAGTTCTTGCATAATTTGCTTAGCTTTTATTAATATGGGACCAATTATTCCCAATGGGTCGTAAAATTTACTAATGTAACTCAGTATCTCTCTTTTTGTATCGACGGATTGCTCAGGTGGAGGAGGAAACCTAAAGGAGTCTGTATTTATATTAAAATTCAGTCCTAAAGTTTTGATATCCTTCCCAATATTGATTTCTCCAGCATACTGCTGTTCCTTAGGAATGTCGTGCAATATGCTATCATCATTGGCTGACCATTTGTGTAGGCTAAAACTACCTAAGGCTAGCAAACCAATAAGTTGACCTTTTGTGTCGATAATAGTGTTGAGATCACTGTGAGAATACAAAATATCATCTATGTAAGCTGAGTTTAAAAGCACTGGAGAGGCCAGTGGATATTTGTTTTTAAACCTATAAGCAAGTTCATTTAAACATCTTGTGGCTAAATATGATGAAGTTTTTAACCCATAAGTTACAGTATTTAGCTGCAAACATTTTATTTCACTATTTGGATCATCTCTCCACAAGATGTTTTGTAAAGACCTTTGCTCTTTATTAATTAATATATTCCTAAACATTTGTTTAATGTCACAGATAAAGAAATATTTGTCCAATCTGAACAATATTAGAATATCAAACAACTCATTTTGAACTACAGGACCGTTCATCATTATATCATTAAGTGATATTTTATTTGCTGTTTTCATGGATCCATCAAATACTGTACGCAAGCGCGTGCTCACAGCATCCTCCCGTATTATAGGATGATGAGGCATGAAGTATACTGCATCTCGAGACAAGTTGTAGCCTGTAATATCAAAATAACTTGCATGACCAAGTTGAATATATTCATCAATAAATTTTTGATATTCCTTGAATAAAGAATTATCTTTATTAAATCGTTTTTCTAAGTTTAGAAATCTATGCAATGCCAATGGTAAGGAACTACCTAATTTATTGTTAACATCACAAATTGGAAGTTTCATTGGCATTGAAACTTCAAACTTATTGTTATTAAGTTTTACTGTTTCTTTAAAATACTGTTCACAGTATTGTTGTTCAGATGTGTGATGTTCAGTGTACACCTCTGGTACAGCCTCTGATTGCCAAAATTTTGATAGACTACTGTTTATGTCAGATTCGCACTCATTGCAGAATAAGGAAACAGCAGTATCCTGGAGAAGCGGAGGTGAAGGTACATTGCCTGCGATTATGTAACCGAATTGCGTGTGAACGAGACGGGGTTGCGCAGGATCACTGAACTTCATGAACTTTTCCTCAGGTTGGGGCAGCAACACCTGAAAAAATATATCAGCAGCTAACAAAGCATCTATTTCATTTGGCACATTGAAAGCATCGTCTGCAAGTTTTATATTTTTAGGTATATTTATATCACCTTTGTTTAGACAGTTCTGTGGTAACTTCATTGCAATATTATCTGTTACCAGAAAATTGACACTGACTTGGTATGGATATACACATGAGAATATATTAGTTTGCAAAGAATGTTTAATATTCTTTTCAGCATTAGCGATGCCTCTTATACCAACAGTAGTAGCAGTTAGCTTTTTACCTATGAGTTTAGTAATTTTGTTAGTGATGAAAGAAGATTGACTACCTGAGTCAAGAAGGGCTCTGATTATTATCGGTTTGCCATTCTTCGCAATAATTTTTATTTTAGCAGTAGGAAGCAAAACTTGATTGTTGTTGTTCAACCCTGACAACATAACCACCGGTTTGGTCGGTGTGTCTGACCCAGACTGTGCATGGCTTTCTTCATGCAAAAGCGTGTTGTGTGGTTGCTTACAGCGTGCACATTTGAAGTGAAAGCGGCATTTCCCCTTATGATTATTCAAACATATTTTACAAAGCTGCCTGCTTTCAGCAAATTTGACACGTTCATTTACACTTGCCAGCATAAATTTTGAGCATGAAAAAAGCTTATGCAACTTACCGCAGAAGCTGCATGACTGTAGTTTGGATGTTGCAAAATTTGTAGACTTTGTCAACGCTTGCTTACTGCTGCTAGTATCAGAGTTCTCCAATGCTAAAGCTCGTGCATCCAAATACTTGATAAATTCTGAAAAAGTAGGTAAATTGGTGGGATCGCGATCTAAACAATATGAAGCATATGTGTTGTTATCTAATTTTCTCGATAAAATGCACACAAGCACACTATCCCAGCTCTCTACTGGTTGTTCCAGATTTTTAAGGGCAGCAACATGCTGCTTTGCTTCGGAAACAAAGTTTCGAAGTGAAGTTACACTAGGCTTAGTTATCGGACTTAAGTCTAATAGATATGAAATGTGTTCATACACAATTTTTTGTTTATTGTCATACCTATCTTGTATAATTTTTAAACCTTCTGCATAACTTGTACCCTGTACTGGTAAATTTTTTACTAAATCGTAAGCCTCACCTTTGAGAAAAGTTCTTAAGTACATAAATCTTTGAATGTCAGTAATTGTTTTGTCATTGTGAACTAATGCATTGAATAGTTCTATGAATGGCTTGTATTCAGAATAACTACCATTAAAGAATGGAATTTTTATGTCAGGAAGTATTTTTGATGCGGATTTCTTTTTGATACAGCTACCATCACTCTGAGATACGTTAAAATGAGTGTCAAGTTGAATTTTAATTAACTCTAAACCTTTGAAACACAGATCCTCGGTGAGTGTGGGATCTTCATTATCTTGTATTATCATGTTAAACTCATTATATTGACTGAAAAGAGATTTTAACCTATCCTCCTTCAAAAGTAACATTTGTTGTGACGCATCTTTAAGAGAATCTTTGGTAATTGTATTACAAATGCGTGTTATGGTACCTTTTATGTATCCACGTTTTTGTGGCAATGATTTCTCGCCTTCCTCATATTCCATGGTTGGCTTTGACATGGTAGATTCCCTCTATGTAAGTTAAGAAAATGTAAAAACCACTTATATTAATCACTGATTGAAATTAAGTACTTAAAACTAGTTCTCTTGGCATCCTCTCAGAAAGTAATCAACACATTCTGAGAAGCATCGTGGCCTCCGAGATAAGAAAAAGTTTGTTTACACAGGTTCGTTCATAAAATGGCGGATTCAATTTTCGATAAAAAAAATATTAAAATAAAATTGAGTCGCGTTCCAAATTTGTATGTGTATCACGTTGTAGCATGAAAGTTCTACGGCAAAAGAAAGAGATAGTTGGCCTGGTGTCCTCTTCTAATCACGGCCAGCGATGATGCTAAAACAATTGCACCGATCGTCGCTGGAACGTTACTATTGAGTGAAGAGAACTTGTGCAGGCACGTCGCTAGATGGCGCGAGGGCGCTCCCTAGTATTTCTTCTTTTTTCTTAGGAAAATTTCACAATGGCGATTCACAAATATAGCATCGTCATATAGTAGATTATTGACTATATGCGATGAGATGCGTTGCAGTCTTCGAGGATGCGACGATCTTGCTCGATTGGTGTAAGCACCAATCCGTCCGTGTGGCGTTACCGCTGTCGTTGCCTTAGGGCAAAATAATGGCGGCGTACACTTGTAGGTCACACGTACAGCACTTACACGCGTCACCAAGTTTTGTAAACCCGTACTTTTCGTTGCACTTTTTTGACTAATTGCACTAATCGTGATGCACTTTTTTAATCCTAGACTTTAAGGACCATGTTAAGGTCCGTCGGTGCAACAGTGTAATTAAAAGGCAGGAGCACGTTTTATCGGTTTAATGGTTGGAGACCAAAGAGGCCGGTGTTGCCATGCACAATAATATTATTATGTTTCCAACACAGGCTATCTCTGGTCTGTGTTACACTCCGTTGAAAATCATTCATTCATACGTGAATGAATGATTTTTGACTGGAATCCTTTGCTCGTGTAGTTCAAAGCGATATGTAACATACATCTAAGGCATAAGTTTACGTCTTCTCGTTATCGTTTCTTTTCTCTATTTAAGCTATGAAACATTAGTTTCTGCATATGGATTTTCTCGCGTACCCGAAGTATCTCATGTTTATTTCCCGAATTCCAAGGTATCCTGTTTTAATTTGGGGATCTACTATTTGCCATTTTGTTTGTCATTTGTCTAGATCCAACTTTCGCATTTATCATATTGCCTAGAAGGTGAATGTTACATCATATAGACTCTATTTATTGGACAATAGAGTCTATTTTCCACAATTGCCTAACTGAGATCAAGGTGAGTTTCCAAAAAAAACCTGCAATTAAAGTCGTGCGATTCTTCATAATCATCACGATAAGTATATCTTTATTCAACTTGATTGATTTATTTAAATTTTATCATATCTTTAACTACCCGTATTATCTTTATTCCATTTATCAAAACACGAGGATAATTCCATTAAATTGCAATCATATTTTTTGCCATTAAATCCAATCGTGTGCATAATTATGCGAATATCCGGCACTATTGTGATGACAAGGTCTAGATCCTCATTTAGATTGCTTACCAACGAACGGAGGCAAACAACCTATGGATGTGACATTGACCCGTGTCACATTTACATTTATTTATTTTATTGACATTACTGTCATCATACCTCAATTACGTTATCATTTGGATCTCTTCGATTATCCGCAATATGATTAGTACCTACGTCATATATCCTACTATTCATCGAAGGTTTGTGTCTATGTGTTTGTTTCCACTCAGGTTCGTAATCGTAGCAGCTGAACTTAACTCATACCCAGGTACTTACTTGTTTTTTAAGTGATGATGGAACTGAAGACTTAGAATGATGCCGAACACACCGGTTGGGCCTTGGTGGCACATTCTCATCTTCCATTCAACATCATCATCATCATCAGCCTATAATGTCCCACTGCTGAGCACAGGCCTCCTTTCACAAATGAGGGTGAAAAGGAATGAGCAATACTCCACCACGCGTGCCCCCTGCGGATCGGTGGAGGTAGGCTAGTGGTCAACCTACTGTTGGACCAGCGGCTTTACGTGCTTTCTGAAGCACGCAAACGCTCGATTTGAAATACCGACCACGACGGTGGTAGCTTAACTTTGCCGATCGATTAAGAACGGCTAATTATGCTACACCACGAGCGCTTCTTCATCTTCCATTACCTACTGTATTCTTAGTAGACTTGATTTCTATGTAATGATTTGTTTTTAATGATATATAGACATGGTCCAACGTGCTATCGACACATTAACCTGCTTTCTAATGTCACTACAAAAGACATGTGCCTTTCAGTTTATAGTCAACCATAAACGCCCAAAAACTATCCTCACGCCACAAAACACCGCACCTAATTAGACACAACCTCAAATAACTCCATAAAACCGAACCCCAGTGACCGAGTAACATATAACAGGTATATAAATGTCAAGGCTGTCTTTCAAGCTGGTGACGTCACGGTCTGGTCAGATCATGACGTCATGGGTATACGTAGGTAAAGTAGAAATGTGGAGAAGACCTGACGACATGCGTCTAGTCATTTGAGTCGTAAGGTAAATTGATCTATAAAACATGTAGGTTGGAATGGACGAAGATTTAATCTCAATTAGGCAGACAAATGCTGACAAGCAAGAACAGCCTGCATGGGTTGATAAATAGACCTGAAAATTCAGTTGCAGGTGCATTATGAGCTTTTTAAAATAAAATCATGGGAAATTGCACCCTGCAATTATGCCTATTAATTCGATTCGATAATCGTAGCGCATAAGTAATCAAATCTTTACCGGCCATGCGAAAATAATGATTGCAGATCTCTGGATTTCCTTGAATATATCTGGTTTTGTTAAAGTTTTTTCCTCGTCAGATAAACAGTCTGTATGTGTGCAATAAGTAAAACAAAAAAAGACGCCCATATGTTTTGTACACTATCACAAGATGCCCTCGCTCCAAGGCGACCACGGCAATTCATTTTTGGGACCTTGTGTGTGTCATTGTTTTTTTTTTGTTGTATGTCTTTGGTATTGGACAAAATTAGTATTTTATAGTAGGAATAAGCAATAATTTTTTTGAATCATGCAATGAATAAAAAATAATACAGTTTTATATATTTTTTTTGTTTTTAATGATTCGCAATCAGTATCGAATTACTAATTCAGCCATCTTTGTGAATATTAAACAAGCGGACACTATTGTGATATACATTAGAAGTAATTACACTACATAATACATATTTTATGATTTGTTTCCTATTTGTAAAATTGTATGAAGTACTATATAGATCATTCAGGAAGTGGTGCTGATACCATCATAATTTAGCCAATGGACATTATTGGAATGAAAAAAAAAACAATGAATATTTAATTGAGATTCGAACGCACGACCTTAGTCCCTAACACTGAGATATGATCGCCTTTTAAAACTTGATTTTAAGTAAATAACAACTTTAACATTAGACTCAAGGCATTATTACTAGATCCTATAAACAATCGAGAAAAATTCCGCAACTAGTCTGAACTTTTACACTGATTTTGAAGAGTAAGGACAATCACTGCACCTAAATGTTTTGTGTGTCCTTAACATAGCCAATCAGAGCGCATGTGTCCTTTATTTAATCGCTTGGCTCGCGGTTAAAAATATAACAATGACATCAATCGTTATAATAGGACGCGCGTCCCTCGCGAGAACCAACGGGTTTAACCAATCAGAATGCATCGTCAGTGGTGGGAAATTCACGGAAGAGATTTCAAACAAAATTAACTTAATTGTTCTGGGGCCTACCACAAGCTCTTAAAACAAGGTTAAAATAACCTTATTTGTCTTTTGTCCTGTTTTGACGCCGCATGTCAAAGAGGGACAAAAGTCAAATAAGCTTATAATAATATTGTTCTAAGAGCTTGTGGTTGGCCCTCTATTCGATGCTATAAAATAATTAGCTCATTTCAGCTAAAATACAATCCATTAGCAATTACTTAATTATGAGATCACGGCTTGATTCATTAGAGCCTAGAGGCAGTGGCGTAACAATAGGGTGGCAGGGCTGGCAAAATGCCACGGGCCCCCGACCCAAGAGGGCCCCGGCCCAAAAGGCCGCGAGCTCAAAAATATTTTTTTACATTGTACCTGAGTATTTTATTTGCAAAGTATATTTTTAAAGTTCTGCTTAAAATCCAAAGGCTCTCGCCTAAGAGAGGAGGCCTATGGCAATTAGTGGGACATATACAACGTGTAATTGAGTACGCTGAAAATCTCGAAGTTTATCAAAATTAAACTGAGTACAACGTGACGATTTTTACTGATAGGGCCCCATCAAAAGAATTTTCCACGGGCCCCAGATGGTATAGTTACGCCACTGCCTAGAGGGTGACTCAGCTCGACTGTCCCTGGAGTAGTCATTGTCTGCACCATGTTCCAATAGTGTACTTTGCACCTAATGATTAGCACGCGATGAATGTTTTGTATCATATGTGAGATTTTACTGGATGTTTTAAGGATACTTGTGTAGAATAAGGGAACTGGCTCTCGAGTACATGCTATCGAAATACACCATGCTTTGTAACGGAACGAGGAGAAGAATGTAAAGTTACGCAACTTTTAAATATCCCTCTAACAAACATTTTTTATATTGTCGTTGGGAAAATTGGGTCTAAATAAACCCACGGACGGATATCACTTATCCACGAAATAAATCCTTACTTATAATATTATAAATGCGAAACTTTGTATGTATGGATGTTTTTTACACTTTTACGCAAAAATGACTTAATCTTTTTAAACATATATTTGCGTATAAACGTAGATAAGTGTGTACAGAGTGTGTGAAGGGTGAGAGTAAGAGTGTGTGCGGGTGAGTAGTGGATGTAGTGTGTGCGGGTGAGTAGTGGATGTAGTGTTT
The DNA here is from genome assembly GCA_951394255.1 of Polyploca ridens. Lineage (NCBI taxonomy): Eukaryota > Metazoa > Arthropoda > Insecta > Lepidoptera > Drepanidae > Polyploca > Polyploca ridens. The sequence goes on from CATOBL010000444.1 coordinate 29,243, forward strand.
GTGGGCGAATGTGTATGTGGAGGGTGTATGTGTATTTGTGTAGTACCATAGAGTGTAGTACCTACGTCAAATCCACAGGTTATATCATACTATAGCTGTCCCGCGCGGTTTCACCCGCATTTCCGAGGGATCGTATGTTTTCCCGGGATAAAAAGTATCCTATGTGTTAATGCAGAAGATATTCTATATGTGTGCCAAATTTTATCCAAATCTCTTAACCCGTTGGTTCTGGCGAGGGACGCTCGTCCTATTATAACAATTGATGTCATTGTTATATTTTTAACCGCGAGCCAAGCGATTAAACGTAATCCACCTATTACTCTTAATTATTAATCTAGAAAAACCTGTAATTGGCTTATGTTAAGTTTATATTATACTTGTTACCTTGTATGTAAAATATGCAGTTGGTTTAAAAATAAATAAAAAATAATAAAAAAGAGTTTTCCTACGTTGCGTTAAACGCAGCGTCTTCCATCTTCGGCTTTGTCATCATTCCTTATGGACTTTTAGTAATTAGTTAGTAGCCCAACGCAAGCAAGCTCAATTGGTATAGCTTTACTATTGTTTTAATAATATGAGCAGTGTGGTTTTTGTGGTTAACTCGTAGGAGGCTCGTATCGGTTGTATATGCATACAAAACACGTCCATCACGACGTGCCTACAAACCCCGTGTGGTGAATATTAACTGCGACACACTACACGTGACAATTGATCGTAAACTTGATTACTCTTTGTTATTGTTTTAGTGATTACGACGGAAAATACCTTATCTAACCTACTAACGGTTAACCGTCTCTAGTTATGTAGGCATAAGAATAGAGTTAACAACATTACCTTGTGAGAAGCGTGAGCAATTTACATATAAAAACAAAAAGAAAAGAAAGAAAAGAAACTTATTTATTTGACGAACACATAACATTATTTAAAATTATAAATAAACCAGAAGGTCTGTGCCGTCAAATAGGACGCAGCTCAGCATAGTGCTACTGACTACTGTCAGCAGCGCTGATTTTCAGCTGACGCCCTTAGTGATGTCACGGTCGTAAGTACACGAATAAAAAAAAAGCTAAAAATGATAAACAATAAAATAAAATAAATATTATATATTTGTGTGAGTGTGTAGTTAAAATTAATAGGTACTTAAAAGTAAATATTATTTGGAAGAGAAGAGAAAAAGGTTACAATAGATATAGATGCATTCATAGATATATCGTCACTATAGTGCTTTACTGTCAATAAATTATATGAGTTCCTTGTCGGGTCGCTCACTTCTCTCCGATATGGCGAGGGTGGTGGCTGCCACACGCGTCATATGCGTGAACAAGTGCTGCTTGTGGGGGCTGCTCTGCGCCGAGTTTGCTATTTATTTACTTATTAAATATCGAGTCAGTCTACTTTGTAGTTTTGACGCCGCGCCGGGGCACGCCATTGTTGTCAGTGCGATTAGAATGTAAATATTATGTAATGAATCTAAGCTTGTTTTGAAAAGAGTAATTGCTGAGTTTATTGCCGGCTGTTCTCAGCAAATGCAACCTTCCGAACCGGTATTAGAGTATTAGAATCAGACTTTTCAGGTGCCTGTGAAGGTCTATTTGAATAAATGGTTTTGAATTTTGTCATTTGTTCTCCGTAAGAGTATCGAGAAATTGGCATTCAATATACAGGTCGTTGTTTTGGTCAGCGACGAGCGACTCATAACGTATATAGCGACGATAATACAAATGATACTAGTGCTAAAAAAAATATAAAAAAAATACTTTATTTTTTTTTTAATAATAAAAATAAAAAAAAAAAAATTTTGAAAATCATGTTATAAGCTAAAGTGTAGACATAATACTCAACGGGAGTACGAGGGAGTAAAGGGGTGGGGCGATGGCGACTTGCGCCTAGCTCTAGTCTGTGCACGTGCCTAGTAACCATACTTTGCAGTTATTTTATTTCAAATTGAATAAGGTATTTCTCAACATATTTACAGTATTTAATGGAATTAAGTAAATTTTTGGGGAATATATATTTTGTACTACCGCTCATGGGTCGCTTGTTGCCGACCAAAACAACATCCTGTATGTATTTAGTCGTTCAAACTATGAGCGCGCAGTTCGTTTCAAGGCAGTTTTGCGCATACCCGTGCTCACGCACATACTCTAGTAGTTGCTCTATATACATACTATCAAACACCTTCACGCTGTACCTCTATTCTATAAAGAAAATTGTTTTAATCAAGAAAACGCAAGCCCATTGAATTTAAAAAAAAACTCTCAAGGTTGAGAGTTTTTTTAGCTCCATGTTCTCGAGAATATAGACGATATAAGATATTTTAAGGCGATGATAGCTCAGTGGTAGAGACGTCGGATACCGAGACGAAGGTCCCGGGTTCGATTCCTACAATGAGCTTGAGCTTTCGGTGAAGGAAAACATCGTGAGGAAATCATAGCACGGTGGTAGGGTACTTTGTAGTACCCACCTGGCTGGCTACCACCCTCAAGTTGAAAATCTATCGCCAAGCACCTTTCGGTGTGTTCCGACAGCTGCACTTGAGAGCCAGTTCCTTCTAGGCTTTGTGTGCTTACCACTTTCGGCCGCATCATCACTTACCATGGTGAGATTGCGGCCAAACACAGGCCTATAAACAGTAAAAAAAAAAAATATAATTACCGCTTAATTAAAATGTTTAAACTATTACCAAACAATGGTAAAATATTGACTACTTACTAATAAAATTGATGAACACCCGATACGCAATTTATTAAGCGAGCAATATTTGTAATCTCGAAAACGGCTCGATGACTCAATACATTCTCGAGTTTTCGAGCAAAGCTCGGTCGCCCAGACACTTAGGTACTTCAATTAAGAGAAAAAACATAAATCATTTAAACTTTTATTGAAAAGTTAGTATTATATGCTTATTTAAAATTATCTCATCATTATGACTGTAAATGCTTTAAAATGCATCAATTCCTCGTATGATGTTTTATTTGGTATCGATTTACAATGTAGTGTTAAGTTGTGCTTACTGTAGATATCTTAAAGTAATAGTTAACATGGTCTGGAGCACCGCCTGCGTTTGGACAGCACCCTTGGACAAGGAATGCCTCCTATTCCTGCCGGGTTCTGCAACAAAATAATAATAAAATATTAAAAAAAAAACATCTATCCTATTATACGAGCAATATTTGTATGATAATATGTTTTGAGATCTCGAAGCAGTTCTTGCGATTTCGATGAAAATTGGGGGCAAAAAATCGATCTATTTGTCTTTGGGGAAACGCGTTTGTACCGAATTTTCAAGCAAAGCTCGTTCACAGCTACTGCATATAAAAGAGCAATACCACACACGCAGGAAACTCCTAAAAGAGGTATCCCGAAATTCGACTCTAATGGAGGTCAGAGGGCGTAATATATTACTTATACCGTGGAAAGGAATGGAATTAAATGGTTACTAGTTGTGTAAGTAAGTTTGTAAGTAGTAAACAATAACTATAAAAAACTTTGACAACAGAGGGCGAACCACAAGCTCTTAAAACAATATTATTATAACCTTATTTGACTTTTGTCTTTCTTTGACATCCGACGTCAAAACGGGACAAAAGACAAATAAGGTTATTTTAACCTTGTTTTAAGAGCTTGTGGTAGGCCCCCAGACTAGCATTACTGAGTTCTTATAATGTTGCTAAGTCATTGCTTGTCGCAGACCTTATTTAAGGGTATTCAACCACCTTTGTCCATAATGTAATCAAAGCAAATAATACTATACATTAAAATGAATATTAATATTACTTGATCAATAAGACACGCCTCCGTCGCGACCGTGACCTGACACAATCTAGACATTGCACTTGACACCCAATTAATGTGAGCCCATCTGCTCTTAAGAGGGGTTCCTAGCTGCGAATAATTTGAAAAATAGGTATTTGAAGAAACTATTGCCGTCGCGCTATGCCGCTATGCTATGCACTATATGCGATAGGGATATCTGCAGCTCAGACCGAATTATTCACAAAAAAATTGACGAAATCGACGTTTCGTTTTCCCCATTTTCGTCCTCGAAAACTGAGCCGATTCAATTATTTTTTACATTAAAATTTTAAGTAAGGGGTTATCTATGTCCCTATTACTTTCTTTTATGTTAAAATCTTTTCGAATTTGTCTGGTCCTTTTAATCACGGCGGAAAAATAGGGCATTTATTGTAATTGTTGTTGGGCCATCATTTCTTTAATAATTAGTTGCTGAAAAAAAGGAAGTAACAGGGACGTGTCCAAAGCAGAACTTTTATATGAAAAATAATGATGACTCTAGAGGCATTATTCAGGAAGACAACAGGGGAATACATTTGTATGGAATAACCGCAGCCCGGCTCCCGTCTTAAGAGTGCGTACCAAGCCAGAAAAATATGGCAATGTCAGATGAAACAAACTTATGTCTAATCTTCGAGTGCAGATGAGATGGAGATAGCGTGTTCCGCGGAACAAAAATGAACTAAGCGCTTTTTATCTAAATAACTCGTAAAGTATAGAATATTTTAAAAAATCGTTAGTAGCAGCCCTAGGTCATATGTTAGTGATATTATTTATCGAATTTTTGTCTTAATTAGATACACCATGAACGAATAAAACCGAAAATTCATTATTATTAGAGGTAGCTTTGTGATTTTTTTCTATCGAGGAAATTTCATTCCATTATGTTTTTGCTCAGAGAGAACCCTCGCGTATATAATGAAAATACCCATATAACAATATTTTTTCATTTAAATACTATTTACTTGGTTAAATTTTAATTCTACGATTGTTATTTTGCTTTATACGCAGTCTTAATGGATACTCTACCTACACTTGACACAGACAAGTGACGCTATTAAAAAGCCATTATAATCAAAATTGCTAGCAATTTTATGACTCTAAAAATAAATTTATTACGTCTTCGTTTCCCATTTATTAACCTACACGATCATAGCATGGGATGTAGAAAATAACATGTGCCCATCGATGGTGCAAGAACAGTGTCTTTTTATTCTAATAAGTCTTCGTAGGTATACTCGTGGTGTAGCATGATTAGCCGTTCTTAATCGATTGGCAAAGTTAAGCTACCACCGTCGTGGTCGGTACCTGGATGGGTGACCGGCTAGTGGTAATTCAAATCGAGCGTTTCCGTGCTTCGGAAGGCACGTAAAGCCGTTGGTCCCGGTCATCACTTAATTGTGATAGTCGTTAAGCTAGTTGGATGCCTCCTAGGCGGCTTGAAAAATTCCAACAGTAAGTTGGCATGCGTGGTGGAGTATTGCCCATTCCCTTTCACCCTCATTTGTGAAAGTAGGCCTGTGCTCAGCAGTGGGACATTATAAGCTGATGATGATGATGAGGTACTTATGAATAGTCAGACAACGGCTCGGAAAGTTCTTTTTCTCCTCTCCTGGCGGAAAGCATCAACTTTTGTCCCGCTGCGTTAAACGAAAATGCCGCTTTCCGCCTCCGTCGAGGAGAATAATAGTATACACACAGAAAATAAGAAAGCCTCAGATCATTTCATACTTTCTTGCCCTAGGTGAGTAATATACTATTTACTGAGCAATACTCTCGGCAATAACTTTTTTTAACTAACATAGATTTATTACATCAGTTGTGTCCTGCAAGCGCGAAGAGTGAGCATTGTCAGCATTAAGAGTGAGCATTGTCATAATTCCTATAAGTATTCGTTTGTCTTAGTAAGCCTTCTGTTCTAAACATAACAGCACATTTATTTTTATTTGTCTTAACTTTTAAAATATTTAGATTAGTGAATTTCTTTGGTATTCCAGTATGGTAGAGTCAAGACACACACAGCACACAGTGACCGCGACGGTCAAGGAGAACGCACGTAAAAATCTGTCCGCAGAACTCTAGACCGCTCGCTGTAGGATCGGCGCCTTAACATTCCGCCCATGGACGTATATTCCGCCCTACAGAAATGTAATTAAATTATAATTATACAACATTCTAACCATTTAAAATACCAACTTCTTGACCTCCACGTGGGTATTGACTGAATGTTTTAGTTCTTTAGCTTTGACATACTAGAATATAATTTACATATTATAAATTCCTATATGGCTAACGATAATGACTTATTTTGACGACTGACGCACCGTGCTGTAGTGATGTGCGCATGATTTAGTGATGCGCCACAAGTATCAATTATTTAAATACAATGACTTTGTTTTGTTGTTGTAAAATATGCTAATTAAGTTTTATTTTTCTTTCTATGTTACAAATACTAAACTTTACTTTCTAATTTTTTTCAGGTATGATATTACTTAGCAACGATTAGCAGCAACTTATTGGTAAGACAATACTGTGTTTGGGGACGGGGTTACTTGTCGGAATTGTGGGTGTGTCTGTCAGTATCTAGTCAATTAACCTACAGTTTTTGGTGAATGATTTCTTAATACACCGCGAATAAGCTACTCTCCAAATGGTAACTATTTAGTAATCTGTGGTAATGGTGTCAATCAATGATTTAGGCATGGATTAGGTTCGTTAAAGAATGTAAGATGAGAAAGCAGTATAAAACCTCATATCTACGGAGATAGAATAACTTTTTTTTCACGTAAAGTTTGATCATAAAATGTGAAAAAAAAAACATTGAATAAACCCCGTCATAGACAATTTTACGGATGGTAGGCGACAGATATTTTTTTTAATCTGTGGCAATCGTCTTTGTGAGACATTTCTGCTAGTGTCAATGTAGTTAAAAACGAGGAACCGTAATAAAACAAAAAAATATGCCTAACTTCGATTTGGAAGGAACAAGGAGATCAGGAAAGAAAGTATGTAAAGATAGAATTAGGAAAGATTTAGGGTGTGAAAAGGATATAGATCTTCTGCGATATAGATGTTACAAGTTAATATTATTACATTTTGTTTTATACGACTAAGTCGGTTTACAAGCATACGGCCCGCCTGATGGTAAGCGGTTACCATAGCCATATGGACGCTTGCAACACACGAAGCATCGCTCACGCGTTACCGACCTTTCCCCCCTCCCATATGAGCTCTGGCGACCTTACTCACGCGCAGGAACACAACTTTACACAACATAAAGTTATTTGGCTGCGGTATTCTGTAAGGTGGAGGTACTTCCCCAGTCGAGCTGATCTTTGAGCGAATAAAGGCTATGCTCTACCTCTCTTAAAAATATACATGAAATAAAGGAGGATATAATATTATAAATATCATTAGAATTATAAGAAAGTAAGGATGAGATGTTTAATAGATTTCATTTGAAAGTATTCGATAACATATAGGCACATTTTATTTATTTAAAAAACTACAGCGATAAAGTGATAATGTGGTCTACACAATCTCAATATATACATTATGTTTGCCATTTGTCTTAATTAAATACTCTTATCTAATGTACCTAGATAGTGAGTAATAACAGGTGCGTTCGAATTGGGCTACGGTAGCAAAAATAACAGTCGAAAATGCCAAAAACGATCACATGTGGCGTTCGAATTGGAAAGTTGTGAGCTATTTTGTCGTTTTGAACTGTTTTCATTCACCGTTCGTTTTGCTTGGAAACAGTTAAAAACGACATCGTGAACTGCAAATTTTGACCCACCTCGGAGGCAGGGTCGTTTGTGATCATATTTTGACATCTTTAAATCTGACAGATAAGTTTTGGCTAACAATTCAAACGGGAAGCGAAAATTATAATTTTTATATTAAAATTTGATAGAAACTAACAGGCAAGAGAAAAAAAATTCAGTTTAACTTTGTTTATATATTATCTGAAGGAAAAAAGGTAGGTTGAGACAAGTGACAAGCAGGCGATGAGCATGCAAATGTCATTTTTGTATCTAATCGTTCGATTTGGGAAATATCGTTTGTGGCAAAAGTTGCAAAATTGACGAAATTTTCCAATTCGAATGCATGAACAAAAATGCCAATTTTGAAACTGTTAAAAACGACATCACTCCAATTCGAACGCACAGAACATAGATCTATTCAAGAACTAGTATCGCATATGTCTCAAATGATTGCTTCATTACATTTAGAATTATTAAGATAATAGTTTCTATCCCGCTGTTTTTATACCTGTTTTCCCAATGGTTTTAATGGTTTTCCGGAATAAAAACTATATTATGTTTTATTTGCCAAAATTTTTTAAAGTCTTGGACCCAAAAATAACAAGGCACCGTTCACGTACAAATTTATATTAATTATCATGAAAATATCTTTATATAAAAAAATATTGAGGCGCTAAAAGCTGGGAATCAAAAGTTATAAATGATTTTAATTTATTAAAAATTAAAACATCGTGCACTTACATAACGCAACGAGCATGACGTGCCGTCAAATAAAATCTGTCACTCCCAAGTAGAGTTGAAAACTATCGACAATTTATTTATTTATACTTTTTGTCACCCTCTCAGTCCAGCTAATCCTCTCCATTCTCCTCCAACACCACATTTCAAAGGCCTCCAGAAAGTAGTAGAAGGAAAGATAGAGGGAAAGCGAGGGAGAGGAAGACCAAGAATCAGTTACATAAATCAAGTTAAGGCAGGCCTGTCTCACTCCCATGTTTAGGTACGATTGCGCACTGACGGTCTACCGGACTAACGCTAGTAGTTTGCAACGCGCCCGCAGCGAAAGACGCGTGTGGGTATAAATACCTACGTACTTATATAAAGTGTTTATTGTTCTTATTGTGTTGGTATCGTTGTTTTCATAGTACTAGATTTTTTGTTGTTGTTTCATTGTATTGTCTTAATGTCCTTTCTGACTTTATTAAGGTCGGCAAGATCTAATAGGCCCGTTTTGATAGCATACCAGTGTGTCAAAAAGAGACAAATACCTATAGTGCGACCAGAAGAGACACCCTCTTGTCTAAACGGGCCACTGAGACCTCAACAACTTATTTTTCAACCGACTTCAAAAAAAGGAGGAGGTTTCTCAATTCGACCGTAAATATATATTTTTTATGTGTTCGCGGATTGACGCGGATAACTTCGTCGTTTATGAACCGATTTTGATTTTTTTTTTAGAAACTGTTAGTAGTTCCCACAGGTATTAAAAAAAGTCGGATATATTCTCGCTAACAAAAAACTGTGTCACTCAAGTCGGCCACCACGCTGTACGTACAAGCCGGCACGCACACATTCACACATTAGTTGAGCGCGAGTAATCGATTCTGTGTAAACGGCGACATAGTCTAATTTCCCGCGGAATAGCCAACTAAGGTGTGCGTGAGAGGTGGCCGACTCCATAGACACAGCTTTTTGGTAGCGAGAATATGTCCTCCGCAGTCTGTGGTAGTTCCAGAATAGAGAGTGTTCCCTCTTCAAATATACAAACAAACCAATGTTACGTCTTTATAATACTAGTATTATTATACACTAATGAATATACATTAGTGTAGATTTTACTTCTACCTTTTTAGAATAACTAAGATTTAACAAACCACTATTTCAAAAATCAGTAGAATAATATTCAGATTTTTTTTACAATTCTAATTGTTATTACTTACTCAGTATATCCTTTTCTAAATCATTCTTTAACTTTATTATTTTTTTATATAACAAACTTGAAGATTATTAATAACAAACGTTGTGAATTTCGGCTGACGGCCCTGGACTAGGTAGTCGTGCCGTTTCTTGTCCCGTCGTCAGTCATTCCAGATTTTATATGCATGTATGTTACTAAAACCCTTCCCCAAAATAGTTGTATTCAGTTTCGTAGACAGAATACACATTCAGTATACAAAGTATCAGTATAGGCCTCAAACTTAGATTAAAATATGCAGACATTTAACAATAACTTTCTGCTCTAATACTAGTTAGCTAGGATATTTTAAATGTCATTATTCACGAAAGGAGAATAGTAATATGTACATACATAACCGATAAGGAAATATTGAAGATTCATAATACGTCATTAGACAACCCTACCGTAACACGTGCCGCGTCATACAGGATAGAGTTATACGATAGAAAGAGAGGGAAGTTGTAGGTGAATATAATTTTAGGCGCGCAGCGCTTCGCGAGCTGCATTGCGCCTTATTACGTAGTTCCAAGAGTCGCTTTTTATTAAAATGTCGTTTTCGAAGTGGGTTTTCTGTACGTAGTACTATTGAATATTCTGTGGTTAAGGCAAAAATAGACGTCTTGTCGTATAAGGAGGTGCAAAATTTTGCTAATGACAGAGCGGAATGGAAGAAGCTACACCGACAAGAGCACAGCCAGGCATCTCTCACTCCATGTACTTGCGCGCGATAATTGCCTACCGGCCGCCGGACCGTAACTGGTCCATTTCTCAGTTGACTGTCGACAGCCGCGTGGCGCGTTCGTACGCATATATTTCGCTTGAACTGTTTGTTGTTCTTTCTATGAAAGGTTTAAAGTACATTTAGATTCCTTTTATAATTATGTAAAAGATCTAGAGGCCACATTTATTGTAAACTTTGAACAAAATATGAGTCAGAAGCCCGGTTGCAGGATATTTGAAATATAAAAAAATATAATTATATACCATTTAATTCCCGATTCGATTCCGAATATTCTCCACAATGAAGTTCAACAATTGTGAATGTCGACAAGCTACAAATTTATTAATCTACATATACTCTATTAATATAATAAAGCGGAAGAGTTGCTTGTTTAAACACGCTAATCTCTGGAACTACCAGTCGGATTCGAAAAATCTATCATTGATATATTTTATTTCCGGGATCACGGGTGAAACCGCGGGGGAGTCATTATCTATATATTTAAATTATAATAATCTCGCGTCACGGTGTTTTGTGGTCGCACACTTTCGAAACGGCTCGATTGATTTTTATGATTAGTATATTTCATACCGCTATGGGTAGGGTAGGGTTGGGTAGGTCCTACCCTACCTGTTATACCCTAGTTTAGGGTACGACACCACGCAAACGAAGTCGCGCCGATATGGCAGAAAACGTTTGCCGGGTCAGCTATATAAAAATAACACACTTTTAAGAACTTTTCTTATATTTAACAACTGACCAACTGAATATGCTGAAACATTATTCCATTTTATTTTTTGTTTCATCAAGTGTAAGTAGTACCTACTGAGATCTTTATCGACAGAGGCATCCCTGGCAATCCACGCTAAGCAAGCAGCGGCGAGTAGTTACAAAGCAAAACTAAATTTACGGTCGTAAGCTTGGGTTCATTTTCGTTCGCAGCGTTTATCGACTCAAAAGAGTAGGCTATTATAGCAGTAGGTATTGTCAATTTTATATGGAGTGATTTATCTGTTACGTAGTAACTATTTAGTAATCTGTGGCACAGCTCTTAAATACAGAAGAAAAGAAATCTATAGAAGGTACTATCGATTATGTGAGAAATTGCGATATTATAATTTAATAATTTAGACTTACTTAACAACAAATATGTACAAAATACAATCTATATATAGAAAATTTCCTTAAGCCTGCCGCTGCTTCCGATTAACGGCAGAGAAAAAAAAATTGACTTATACTTTTTAGCATATTACCTTCTACCACTTCTACCGATTCACGCCAAACAAATTAGTCTCAGTTGGATATGCTTGCTGGCTACGTGAACTAATAAATAATACACATAAACTTTCGCTTGATTAACTTTTAAACATCTACGAGACTCGTAGAATGTTCGTAGCACGTTGGTACGAAATACCGTTTTTAAGGCCCACATGTACCCAGAGGGTCCAAAAGCCCGAACGGAATGTTCTTGTGGGGAATCTGTCTATCCATCTGTCTGTCCACTAGTCCGACTAAAATATACAAAGCCAAAAAAAAACATTTTTGGCCATCCTTGGGCCTAAATTGAATAAATGGCTTTGACTTTTCTTTAAGGCGATGATAGCTCAGTGGTAGTGACGTCGGATATCGAGACGAAGGTCCCGGGTTCGAATTCTACAATGAGCTTGAGCTTTCGGTGAAGGAAAACATCGTGAGGAAACCAAAGCACGGTGGTAGGGTACTTTGTAGTACCCGTCTGGCTGGCTACCACCCTCAAGTTGAAAATCTGTCGCCAAGCAACTTTCGGCGTGTTCCGACAGCTGCACTTGAGAGCCAGTTCCTTCTAGGCTTTGTGTGCTTACCACCTTCGGCCGCATCATCACTTACCATGGTGAGATTGTGGTTAAACACAGGCCTATAAACAACAAAAAAAAAAAACTTTGACTTTGTTGTATAGACCAGTTTGAGAACATTGGTATAGTACTTACGAGCACAGTCCGGACGCGCTCCTGGTAGCCGAGGCCGCAGGACACGCTGCACTTGCTCCACGCGCTCCAAGAACTCGTCTGGCAGTCGTTGGGGTTCGACAGAGTTGGACCTGCACGATCAAAAACAATATTATTATTATTTTCTTCGTAATCGTATAAGGCGATGATAGCTCAGTGGTAGTGACGTCGGATACCGAAACGAAGGTCCCGGGTTCGAATCCTACAATGAGCTTGTGCTTTAAGTGAAGGAAAACATCGTGAGGAAACCATAGCACGGTGCACAGTGGTAGGGTACTTTGTAGTACACATCTGGCTGGCTATACCACCCTTAAATTGAAAATCTGTCGCCAAACACCTATTGGTATGTTCCGATAGCTGCACTTGAGAGCCAGTTCCTTCTAGGCTTTGTGTGCTTACTACCTTCGGCCACATCATCACTTACCATGGTAAGATTGTGGTTAAACACAAGCCTATACACAGAAAAAAAAAATTTGATAAAAGAGTTTGGATCGGCCTTTGGGGGTAATTCTCAGAGCAATGTATCTTCTAGACTTCAAGTATAAATACATAAATATCCTGGGACATTCCTCACACACGGTCATCTGATCACAAACTAAGCAGAGCTTGTACAATGGAAACCAAATAACTGATATAATACATATACTACTTTTTGTTTGTAAATACATACTTAATATACATAATTACACCCAGACTCAGGACATACAGACAGTCATGTTCATGCACACAAATGCATGTCCTGTGTGGGAATCGAACCCACGACTTGCGGCGCGAAAGGTGAATCTTAACCAACTGCGCCAACTGGCCCGTCAGATGTAACTTGTATGCATGTAATTAGTATATGTATTATGTTAGCGTAATTAGGTCGTGTTTAGCTTAGGTTTATATTTTTAACAACTTTTTTTGATAAGCATAAGGTATTGGTTTATTTTAACTCCTCTCCATGCAAAGGTTGTCTGGTATAGGTCACTTTTAGTGATAAGGCCGCCTATTGTAACACTTTCGATAATAGTTTTGTAACTCCAATCAAATGTGGTGTAACAATAAAATGTTACCTATCTATCATAAGTATTCCATCCACAAAATGCTGAGGTCACAGGCTCTCAAATGCAGCTTTAGGAGGTAGATGACCGGAGATACTTCTTGACAAATCATAAACTTAAGACTAAACTGCAAAGTATCCAACTTAAATTGGTTTTAAACTTACCATTAATGCTATTTGGTACTGGTACGACAGAGTTGAATCCGAGACCAGGGTTGTTGGAGCTCACAGATGGACTGAGCTGGCTGGCCTGAGGGGGCACGCCGGCTGGTGCAGCGCCACCTTACAATAAAAACCATCGCGTTATAAACTATTCCCAGGACTGAAGGCCTAGACTTAGCCTAGAATATTATAAAGACAAGAAAGATACATTTATTTTGGATTCACATAATAACAATAATAGCAGAGCTATTTTAAAACTGTCGGATTCGATATCGGAAACGGATTTGGAAACCTTCACGGAATTCGGAAGCAGTTTACGTATTTTTTTTTAATAATAGTAGGAAATGGAATTGTTAAAACTAAAATAGAAGCGAACTCGAAATTAATATTTCATTTGGACACATAAAATCCGAATCCGTTTTCGATATCGAATCCGACAGTCCCTGAAAATCTGCTCCAAATCTAGATGATATGATGAGAAAGATAGGTAAGAATGTTTGATAATACGTCCCCAGTTCAACTGTTTGATTTGTTGATACAAAAAGGCACGTATCTCGGCTTAGCTGCATCACTGTTTGTGGATATGGCCAAAAATAACACCATTTCGAAAGAAAAACCATAAAACAGATCTTATATTCAGAGAAATCGATGGCATGAATGAGTGAAAGATATTCTACGAAAAATACTTCATTATTTTCAAAGTAAATAGTTTTCTAGTCACTATATTGACAATGGCTCGAGGCTTACAAAAGACTGGACGAGCTCTAACCAAGGTTGTTTTAAATATGTATTGGAGTGCCGTCGCATTTACTATTATTATATTTATGTGTTGATCATGGTTTTACTATTATGGTGCTCCATCTACTTTACCATTTATAAACGACCAGCGGCTTTGCGCGGATGGTCTATTTTGAACATGGAACAACTAACCTATAGAAGCGCAATGACGTTCATTTTGGTTGAAATAAATTCCGCCAATTTCCCACCGCCGACAATGCGCGCTGATTGGTTAAGACAAGGACGCATGCACTCTGATTGGCCAAGTCAAAAACACACGACGCAGCGAGTGGTCCTTACTGTTCAAATTCAGTGACAAATCACTGACTAGTTGTGGAATTATATTGTTCAGTATTACTACTGTATAGGGATATTTCCTCGATGATTTTGAAAGACATAAATGGTCGCTATGGGTCCTTAGAAGATAGACCCTGCGCATATTTTCATAGGGCAATAATATTGTCTTTCCACAGAGTGTCTTACTTATTTTTCACCCTTTTTAAGAGAGGTAGAGCGTAGCGTTTCTTCGCTTCGTTCAGCTTCTGGAGAAGTACCTCCACCTTACAGAATACCGCAGCCAAATAACTTTATGTTGTGTGAAGTTGTGTTCCTGCGCGTGAGTAAGGTCGCCAGAGCTCATTGGGGAGGGGGAAGGTCGGTAACGCGTGAGCCGTATGCTTGTTTACAGACTAATAAACCACGTATTTATAACTAGGTAATATGAAGCGCACGCAATAATGCCTCTACTACAGACAGAAAATGCCTCTACTAAATCAGAACTATGTGCTTGCTGCCAACTTCATGAAATTAATTTCAATTATCAACAAACCTTCTCGAAAAAGCTTAACGACTAATAACAACTACTTATGCTGCTGACTGTACCAGACATTCACAAAGTTTCCAGTCATGATGCAATCAATACAATTAGCATGATTTACACGAGATCACATCAGTTGCATGAATCATTCACACTGATCTCAGTGTAAGCTTTTTGATTTTATAGCTCGTAAACAATATGTAGGAAACTGTCTCAGGGTCAGTGCGATGACATCACGTGATGACGTCACTCGTGACGTCAGACGAGGGGTGAATTTACATTACGGCTGAGTGTACGGAGATGAAGTGAATTGAGTAGGTGGGGTACAAGGCGTACTCACTTTATGGTATGATAGTTAGGATAGATAACACGTACCTTCTAGGTATATCTGTCACCGTAATTTTGTTGGTTTTTACAAAAATACGGTGACATATATACTTTACGTTACGGGTCCCTAGGGATATTTAAGATTTAAGTTTTTTTTTTTTATTACTAATGTGGTAAACCAGCATACGGCCTGATGGTAAGCAGTTACCGTAGCCTATGGACGCTTGCTACACCAGGGGAATCACTCGCGCGTTGCCGACCCTGAAGAAACCGCTTCACACCCTTTTTGAAGATCCCCATGCTGTACTCCATTGTGAAAACCACGGCGGGGAGCTCATTCCACAGTCTGAGCGTCCGCGGAAGAAAATTCCTTCTAGCCCGCACAGTTCGAAACAATTCTGGTTTCAATGTGTGTGGATGGACTCCCCGTCGATGGCGAGAGTTGCGATGGTGAAAATTCTCCATAAATAAATAAGTGTTAGAGAAAAAATAAATATGCGGTATTCCGCATGGAGCCGCGGGCTTAGGCTAGTTAAT
Organism: Polyploca ridens; assembly: GCA_951394255.1. Lineage (NCBI taxonomy): Eukaryota > Metazoa > Arthropoda > Insecta > Lepidoptera > Drepanidae > Polyploca > Polyploca ridens. The sequence continues at coordinate 45,130 of CATOBL010000444.1, forward strand.
AATACAACTATCTTAATAATAATAAATGTCATAGCACATGTCTACAACACATTTAATGCCTGTTCATTTAGTTACCAAATTAAAATAAATAACTTATTTCGTGACATCCAATTTATTTTGCATTAACTTAGTCAAACGTAACTTATAACGTAGTGACATTCAATTTATTTTGCATTATCTTTCTACACAGTGTGAATCTCTGTATCTAAATAGTATAATACTATGTCGCTTTTTATGTCTATACGTTTGTGCGATTAGTAATTTTAAACTACGCAATTAAATGTTGTATCCGAGACATAATTATGTGTATTTATTTATATATTTGTAAATTAATTTGGTGGCTATCATTTGCCCGGACGAACGATCGAGAAATCCCGCTAGCACCTGCTGAAAATTAGAACTGTGTGCTGACTTTATACAGCATTATGCTGAACTGGTGGTAAATTTTTCTACGCAGAAATGCTAGATTTTTCATACGTTGTTATTTTTAAGGTGACAAATAAATATTTTTTCTTTCATTCTTTAATCATAAAATTATATAAAGTAGAGATAGAAAATATATGGATGGATTGTGTGAAAGATCATATGGGTAAGAAAAAAGTGTGTGCTGGTAGGTATGACAAAGCAGAATGGAAGACCCCAAGATTGGAAACAGGGCGGGATGATGATGATGAAAAGATGGTAAAGAAATCTTAGAATAATCCCTTGCAACAAAAAAGGCCAAATTAATAGGTCCCTAGGCGAATCTGGGGTGGGTTACTAGTTAAATAGATCATCAATCAAAGACAATTATCGCAAATAGGCAGGTATACAAATCGAGTTTCGAATGATGGATCAATCGTAGCATTTATTTGAATACTTGACAAATAAAACCGCACCGATAGATTGATCATCCATCCATACATATTGGTAAACGATTTTCATTACTCTATTAGGTAGGGAAAATAAGCATTAATTTTATTGTCATTTGTGTCTTCAGTAATTTGACCAACATGAATACACTTTGACCAACATGAATACACTTTGACTTTGACATTGACATTCGTCATTATGATTTGAGTTGACCATATGTGCTGTTTAACACATCTCTTTATTATATGTCTCCTTTAAAATAAGATGTTTTGTCCGGTACAAGTGCGGGACTGAGTCTGAATGATATTTATTGGTTTGGGCCATAACTGTTGTGAAAAACCGGACCGCATTACACTGTTTGTGAAGGAATTTTGATAATATCTAAAAAACTGTGCTTTTTAGAATATTCGTTCTATTTTTCCTGTAAAATTTACATCAATGCGAACTTCGGTGATGAAGGGGGAGGGATGTTATTTCTCTATGGGGAATTTTCATTATATTTTATAAAATACACAACATAAAAGAAAATACATAGACGTTTTGATATGTACAAATGAAGCCCTTTCATATTATACCACATATACACTTGTAGCCCTACTTTGAAATTTCGGTCCAAGTTTCGGCCCCATTTGCAAAAAACATAAAAATATTTCATTATATTTGGGTTAGCAATATTTTTAATTGTTCCATATTTCAAATCTATATCATTAGTGGTAGCTGAAATCTACCGCTGTGACCACAGGCATAGAAATTAGCTGACAGACGGACAGACCTAAGTGTACCACGTACCATATAACCACCATAAGGGTTCCTATCTTTTTGGTTCGGAACCCTAAAAATAACGGTTTCTATATAACTATAAGCGACGGCCTCTTAACACGAGATGCCCTGTCAGCGTTAGATGTTAAGAAATCAGTATCAGAAGGCTGACAAGGCAGTAGCTTCGACATTCAAGAAGCCAACGGTCTACATGGGTCTACATCGCTTACACTAATATATATTTATTTTATTTTATTGTTCATCATTTTTAGCTTTTTTTATTCGTGTACTTACGAATGTGACATGACTAAGGCCGTCAGCTGAAAATCAGCGCTGCTGACAGTAGTCAGTAGCACCATGCTGAGCTGTGTCCTATTTGACGGCACAGACCTTCTGGTTTATTTATAATTTAAATATTGTTATGTTAATGTGTTCATCAAATAAATAAATTTCTTTCTTTCTTACATTGTTAAAATAGCTTTGACAAATCCTTCTCCAGCAAACATCAAACAAGCTCCATTACAAAATGTACAAGAATAATAACAACATAATAACAAAACACCTGGCGCTAGTGAGTCACCACCAGCTGGCTCGCAGCCAACTCCTGGTGATGGCTTCATGAATGTACCTAAACGGAATTATGACATTATCTTATTATTTTTATTAAGTAAACAGGTTGATGTTAATACTATTGTTACCGGTTTGCTTCTTTAAAATACTTAGACCGATTTTAAATCGTGTGACGTCATTGTATACTCAGAAATGGTCTAGCTCCATCGCATAAAAATTACTATCGTGGCGTGTATCCTGACGTCATTAGATGATCGCTCCACACGAAATAACAACACATATTTTCTTTATTTATGGTTTTATTAGGTAAAACTTTTTTATTTTATTTGTTTGGTCATTTTATTTTAATAAAGATTTAAATAAGACATAGGAAAACTACGCATATTCTATATCGGAACAGAAGGAAGAACTGCTTATTATGTAATACTTTTATTATGTATATCCTTACCTTCCCTCTTATTCATAATCGCTGTATAACTAAATCAGTGTAAGTATAGTGTGCATAGATTAATCTAATGGTGCGTCCATGCTACGCGAAGCGAGTACGAGCCGAGACACGAACGAACAGAATTCGTTCGTTGCTCGCGATGTCAAGTGTGAACGTTACAACGAGCCTACAACGAGCGCGATGCGAATCCCTGTGTTCGTGAAAAAACTGACAATCGGGCGGAGCGCAGTCGAGCGCGAGACGAATGCTCGTTCGAGGCTCGCAAGTCAGTCCACGCTACGGCTACGCAAACAACGAAGGAATCCTGTTCGTTCGTGGCTCGGCTCCTGCTCGGTTCGCGTAGCTTGGACGCACCATTAGGTGCTCAGTCTCATTCTTTCGATAGCCATTTGTCACTTGTCAGATAAATACATCGGAATTTCAATTATTCAACGTTTCATAACTTTATCAAGAGGGTTAACCCGGTTATTTCTTTATTCAACTATGACCCGGTTTTGTACCCGAGGTCACAGAATATTCAATAGTAGAGGTACGCACGGCTACAGCTCAAGCTATACAATATAAGCTGACCTCTCATTGTACGGAAATCCTATACAATGCGAGATCAGCTTATACTGGAAATGTATAGCTTGATGTGTTGCCGTGTGTACACCTCTACCTTGCCGTGAATGATATCCAGTAAGCTTATATTTAATTTTCTTGCAAGGAACACTCATCATACCAAATTTGAGGGTTAATGAGCGTTCTTCAACATTCTACGAATATCTTCCGCAGAAATCTCTGCTTCTTATCCAAATATTAAGGCATATTAAAATAAGCTACTTTCATTGCCAACAGTGTTAACACGGAAAAGATATACCGACTTCTAAACTCGACTCAAGGCCAAGGTAATACGATTGTTTTAGTAAATTATAGGAAATACATTAGTTGAGGAACTTAATTGTTACGAGGAAACATTCATATGTTATTTTGATACGAATCCGTGAAACGTTCTGAATGTTTGCATGTTTAATCGTTTGATGTATGGTATGGTATAAGTTCATAGAAAACTATCTATCGTTCCGTATATACGGGTAGGTAAATAGGTATAGTGCTTTTTGATACTCTAACTGACGGTAAAAAAAAAATTACCTTTAAATCCTCGAATCCTCCCTATTGTCACTTTCGTAATTCCTTATGGTCTAAACTTAATAAATGAGTTTTGAGTACAGTTTGTACAACTGAATAAGTCAAGCGACGTTACAAATTGTCTCTACTACTACAACCGGTTCATAAAATAAACTAGAAATATGTAGGTACGGTGTTAAAAAAAGTTTGCTTGTGGAATGGCGAGGAATTTTAAACGAATTGTTAGATACTTCTTCTGTCCCGCAACTTAAAGCAAGGTTCCGCAGAATCATTAGTTTTCCCAAAATAAAAAGGTTATTTGTATGTGCCAAATTTACGGCTAGTCTGTCATTACGTGATTGGGCAATACATACACGCAAACTACACACAAATTAACTATGAAGGATTTTTCCTACATTCTCTTCAGTTTTTTTTTATGAAAACAGTAAAGCTCAAATCATGTTATAAGTTATTGCAGTAACACAGCTAGAAAAAGCATAATGTATCAAAAACTAAAAAGGTCGCGGTGCCAAAAATACCGCATAACAACAAAGCCTCCGTTAGTAGGTTGTCAACGCGTCATTGTCATAACGCTTTATCGTATCTTACCCAACCACCACGTCGATATGGGTGCACCACTGACTGACGTCACTCCTGGGGGATGGGGGTGACGTCAGCTCGCGGCATTGGGTCACTAAAACATGAGCCCATGAAATGATGGTATATTTTATTGTATCATAATATTCGTAGAGGCATTGTACGTTGTTTTTGTCATTTATCAAAGCAGGAAACGTACATTTACATAATAAAACTCTAACACTAACAGACCGCGTACATCCTAAACTTCTAGTATTTTTTTATACTACTAATGGCCGATTCCTATAATGTACGGACCGTTATCGGTTAAAATTAAGACATATCTTTACTAATAATTAAGCAAAGACCTCAAAGCAGATCCTCCCATACAGAAGTAGCTATCACAGGTAAAATTAGCTTACGAACTAATCTATATGCCCAGTTTGGCAATAAAAAAACCTACCATTGGTAAGTAAAACGATTCGTTTTTGTTTATAGAAACCGGGCATAAGTCGGTAAACAAGCAAGCCTGATGGTAAGCGGTTACCGTAGCAATGAGCTATAGCGACCTAAATCGCGCGCTGGAGCACAACTGCGATGTTCTGTATATTAATTGGTACTTTAATATAAATTTAAAATTTGGGGGTTATATTGGTCCAATAAGAAAATATTTCTAAAAGTCAACCCCTAAGGGGGTAAAAGCACGGGTGAGCCCACAGGGCGAGTGTGTCAGATTAAAATCGATGCTGACTGATAGTGATGGAGCGTTTTTATATAGTGCGTGACCTCAAACAGTACCTAGTCACTCTTGACATTGTAGACAATACGCACGCCAAACTATACTTAAAATACCCAAATTTACCTTTCCGTATTTGCGGTCTTCTAACGTTCTATGAACACAATATAAAGAATAACAATTCAATACCATTGATAAAGAATTAAGACTTAATTTAATAAACAGCTACTGGCACGGTGGTAAACTAGTTACTACTAGCTACTAACAAAACTAGTTGAATGGTAATGTGTCGACTCACCAAGAATAACCTTGCAAGTATTCATGCAGTCCTCCTGCGTGAGGAAGTTGTTCTGACTGCCGCGACACCCTCCGTAGTTGAAGGGCACGCACATGCCCTTGGCCGCCATGAAGGTCCAGCGCTGGTAGAGCCCGCGGCAAGGACCCTGGTCTGCTGTCTCCATGCAGATACCTATGTTAATAATAGATCTTGGTTTAGGTTGTTGTAGACTGTCGTCAAAATGTTAATAATCCAGCCCCGCTGACTCTGGTAAGAATTGACAAGAAACTCAGTAAAGTTACTTTTTAAATATTTTATGGTCCTAACTTAACTTGGCTATTTTTTTATGTTTAACCCTGAATGGTTGTAGATGTCGCAAGAAGTAATTAGGTAATATTATTTAATAGCTTATTTTAGCTCCAATTTCTGGAAACCTAATCAAAGTTAATCTATAGTCAAAACTATTGCCATCTTTATCATTATATATGTCATTGATAGTGACAAGTAATTGGAGATTAAGATTGATTATTGCTTGGAGAAACTGGTGGTTAGTACTATTTTGATGGATGGTGGTCATTAAACTACATTTGTATTATATTATGAGATCGCTAGCTTTGTTTGAAATAGTTCTAAACCTAACTTTGTTACAGATATCTGACATCTTTATTTTGCCATAAATCATCGCGGCGTTTATAGTGGCCATAATTTATTTGGACGTTTAGTAAACACTATTATTTATTCGCTTAAACAAATTCCTTTGACTGACGATTTAATGATATTTAAGCTGAAATTCATAAACTGAGTTTTTAGTTTTGTTTATAAAATGTTGCAAATATGGTATACATTAATTACTATAATTAGGATTGGCAGCACGCGGGTGATACCACTGGTGCAACCGTCTATAGGCTATGACAACCGCTTACTATCAGGCCGTTAGCTTGTTTACTACCTGGCCTAGGTAGGTACTTTGTGGTCTGTCATCGCCGTTTTGACAAACGATATGAGACAGCCCTACTAGCCAGATAAGGACAGACAATATCAAAACTGCCGTCATAGCTTGCAGCTAGCTTAGTGTAAGAAACATTGTTAGAATAACAAAGATTTCATCAGTTTGTGAACTACTTGCAGTGCTCTCTCATTTTGTTTCACGTGACGTGACCTTGAGACAGGATGTGTCACGGATACACGGATTGCATTGAAGAACATGTAATTTGCCTAATGCCGTATCTTTGTCGAGAGTCTGTCGCCAAATTACATAGTATTCATGTTGTGCTATCGTGTCTGCATATTACTAATAACCAACCATTAGGTGGATGTTTTATTATATACAGTTCGTATAGAATTGTTATTTCTGTAGAGCAATTGAATAATTTCAATGCGTTTCGTTTGATGTGTTGTTTCAAACTAACATTTTGATGTTTCAAAGACGCGCAAGAATCTGAGATTCTTGAATATGCGCCATTAGTAACCTGTCTAATTTACAATGTTGCCAATATAGGAAATCTTTGTGTATCAAATGAGTAAACATCTATTAAGAACCATAAATTTACATTGTGCTGGCAACACTATTGTCGGCCATTCTTTTCTTTCTGTAACGTTCATTGTGTGCGCATTGCTTTGCCTTAATAAATGAATTATATTGAGAAAAGGATGTCTCTGAACTCAATCAATATCAAATATGAAAAGAATTCTTCTAATCTTCTTCCTTAACCTTCCTGAGTTTCTTCTCACTAGAGCTGACTTACGAATCGTAGTAACTTAAGTAACTTCGATCTTCATAAGTGAATGTCTTAAGGCTATTATAGAACGATATCAAAACTAAGATCAAGTCTCAAGAATAGATCGTGTTCATTGAAAATAAACCTAATGTCATTGGTGCAGGTTCCAAATCCAAATTTTAAAGCTCGATTAAAAACTTGTCTTGAGCAATTAAATTATTGACGTGTAACGACATATATCAGTTAAACTAAGATAGTTCACACGCTGAAAGATAGATGGCACCACAATATACTGCATCGCGCTTATGAAGTTACATTAAGTTACTTAAGTTAATTTACAACTGTCCAACATGTTACAGTTGAACCGCGGTCCCAGTCACGATGTCCCAGCCTGGCGGAAGATCTTCCCTTTTAAATGGAGGTGTCATCCACCTTGCACTTCCATAGACGTTCTGAAATACATACCTACTTGGTGATTCGCGATAGACTTTCAACATGAGGGTGGTAGCCAGCCAGATGGGTACTATAAAGTACCCTACCACCGTTCTATGATTTCCTCACGATGTTTTCCTTCACCGAAAACTCAAGATCATTGTAGGATTCGAACCCGGGACCTTCATCTCGCTATCTGACGCCACTGAGCTATCATCACCATAAAATTATTTTCCTTTTGCCATTTGCCTTTCATTTATATAATAAGTTTATGTTAAAAATTTAATTTTAATCGCTTGGCTCGCGGTTAAAAATATAACAATGACTATTTGTTATAATAGGACGCGCGTCCCTTGCGAGAACCCAACGGGTTAATTAATATAAGCTTTTTTGGTGACTGTATTTTTTTGTTGACTGTACTTGCATTGTCATCTAATATACTAATGTATACCAAATATCAAGTCAATCCGACCACTGGAAGTGGGTGAAATTCGAATTGCAAGATTCCACCCGAACATACATTGCAAGTTAAATAGAAGTTTGTAAAAAGATATACTCACGCTTAGCGGTAAGCATATCGATAGTGCAGTCCTCGCGGTCGACGCAGGGCTGGTGCTTGATGAGCTCGACGCGCGCGCCGCAGTCCTGCTGGCGGTCGGCCGGCACCAGCAGCAGGCGCGAGCGGAAGCGCACGCCGCGGCCGCACGACGCCGAGCACGGCGACCACGCCGACCACTCCGTCGTCGGGCACGAGGGGTCCGACACCGCCGACTCCAACTCCGACTCTGTGCACTGCGGCTGCATGCACTTGCGGTTCTCCTCTGCGGATATAAACTGTCTCACTCAAGAGCGGATCCAGCCTTCAGGTCAGGGGGGGTCACACACTTGGATGGGTTTCAAAATACTACTATAGCTGTTTACCCTACCCGCAGATATATACACGAAAATAGAGTACATTTGTAAGAATTTTCAAAATCGGTCCATTACCTAGTTCTAGTGATTACGTGCTACAGAAAAGAGGGGCCGCGCAGCGCGAAAAATTCATAC
>CATOBL010000445.1:0-22256 GCA_951394255.1 Polyploca ridens
GTAAGCGGCTTTGTCGGCCATTTCATTTCCAGTGATTCCTCTATGAGAGGGCACCCACATAAATGAAATTAGTTTCCCTGTATGATAATATTTGTATAACAATTCTTTAATTATGTACAGAATGAAATTAGTTTTAAAGTGAATCTTTAAATAGCTCAATCCTCTTATAAAACTTAAAGAATCTGTTACAATTAGAAAATATTTACAATTATCTACATTTCCAATTTGCAGAAGAGCCTGATATACTGCATAGGCTTCTGCGGTGAATATTGTACAAACATTCTGCAAAAGAAAACTCTGAGAAGAATTTTTTTGAGGATCATACACAGCACAGCGCACATAATCCTTACCCTTACTACCATCTGTATATAAAGTGTAGTAATTATTTTCTGATAAAAATTGCAACATCTCTGAATTATTTGTAATTGAATCTATTACTGTAATTGGGTGCATTATGCTTTTGAACTGGGAAGAATAGCAGGGCCAAGGGCACTGTTTTTTGAGTTTATAGCTGTTGTTTTCAATTTCCAGAAAAATGTGATACAACATTGGGGAGTTACCAATAAGGAGGCTCTCACCAGTTGCTAAAGGACCTGACACATTGATTCTACAAGGTATAATCTTGTTAATAATTTGCATGTTATCAGAGTACAGTAGTTTAAGGCAATACCGTTCGGCAAGTAGGAGACGTCTCAAGATCAGTGGCATAATTTTAGTCTCTACTTCCATGGCCCTTATGGGAGTTGAGCACATTGCACCCGATATTATTCTCAGAGATTTATTCTGCAGGATATCTAATTTTTTGGCATGGTAGCTATTCATATATGCCAAAGAACTATAGTCAAAATGACTTCTCACAATAGCTTTATATAGAATAGACAATATTTTGGGGTCAGCACCCCATGACACTCCAGCCAGACATCTTATTATGTTAATAGCTCTTAAAGCATTTTTAGAAATATACCGAACATGTTCTTCGAAAGTCAGTTTTTGGTCTATGATGATTCCTAAGAATTTCTTTGAATGTACTCTGTTTATAGATTCTCCACAATACGAAATAACACTAGATGGATCATCATCACCAAAAATCATTAAACTGCTTTTTGTAGCATTGATCTTTAAACGTAATCTATCATTATAGTATAGACTCAACTGATTTAATGCTCTATTCATATTATCTATAGCAACTTGCAAGTTCTGACTGCTACTATACAAAACAATGTCATCTGCGAATTGCAAAATATTTACTTCACTAGTATTTACAAATTTACATATTTCACATGTGTACAAATTATATAGTAATGGTGAAAGAGTGGCGCCTTGCATTGTGCCTTTCGATGCACTTCTAGGACCATGTAAGATGTTATTATACTTAACATATAAGGTTCTATCATTTAAATAATTATAGATCCACTGACATAGTAGACCAGGTATACCCACATCAGACATAATGTTGACCAAGATACCTGGGTCGACATTATCAAAAGCTCCTTGGACATCTAAAAATACACAAACAGTGTGTGATTTTAAATTATTTGCACGTTTCAGGTCTGAGATGAGTGACATGAAGCTGTCAGCGCAACTACGCCCACGACGGAAACCATACTGCACATGTGGGATGATACCATTAGCCTCTACAAACCAGTCCAGACGGACTTTAATCATATTTTCGAATAGTTTACCGAGACATGAGGACAAAGATATAGGACGATACGAACTGGACTGTTCTGGAGATTTATCAGGCTTCAGTATTGGGATAACACACTGTGTTTTCCATGATTCAGGGATAATTTGTTTGAGCCATAAAGCATTAAGAATGTCAAGAAAGAGGTGCTGAACAGATGTATGGAGTTCTTTAATTACAATATATGGAAAGTTATCTAGACCTGGACTTGAGTTACGCCTAGATTGTAGACTTGATGTGAATTCATTCCATGTAAATGGTTCCAATAAAAATTTTGAATTGCTATTATTATTGTTACTGTTAAAATAGTTGATTAAGTTACTAGTCTCTTTTAAACCACTATTATCAGACAGTTTATCTAAAAAGGTAGGTATGAACTCATCTTTATGGGATCTAATGCTAGACTTAACACCCTTAAAAATCTTAATCATGTTCCATATTTTGCTTATAGGGGTAGTTCTATTAAAAGTATTGCACAAATCATTCCATCCAGTTGACTTCTGCTCAGAAATGGTTCTCTTTTTTAATGCATCAAGTCTCTTATAATTTATATAGTTATCTATTGTAGAATCACTTCTGTACAGTTTCAAAGCATTATAGGATGCTATTACACTTTGTTCGCAAACCTCATTCCACCAAGGTGCTGGAGGTCTGCTAGCAAAGTGGGCAGACTTAGTGAACTTTGGAACAACTATTTGCATAAGGGACTCAAGACGTATACAAAAATCGGTATAGGAAGAGAGTGGGTCTACTTGATTAATTGTAAAATCGCCAAACGCATTTTTTGAAAGTTCATTATATTGGCGCCAATCAGCTCTTTTGTACAAAAATTTATCAATGGGAGGGTTAATTTGGTATTTTTGTATGGATAGGGATATTTCGGTTATAGTTGGATAATGGTAACTTCCCATACAATCATCATGCACAGACCACTCGCATAACGGTGCTAAGCATGCGCTAGCAAAGGTGACGTCAATGGCTGAAGCGTTGGTTCTAGGACGGTTCACTGTAGTGAAACTGCCATCATTTAAGATGCACAAATCACACTCATCTATAACATCATATAAATCTTGTCCGCGGCCCTTAGTAGATAGGCAACCAAATGCAATATGGTGAGCATTAAAATCACCACTTATAAAAATAGGTTTAGGTAGGTCTCGAATTATATTGCGCAGTCTATGCAATCTTATGTGCCCACTGGAAGGAGGACAATATACGCAGAGTATAGTCACACTGCCACGCTCGGTAGATATTGACATAGCTATAGTTTGAATGTCCTCATAGAATGTTGTGTTTAAAATATTATATTTAGTCTCTGGTTTAATTAATATTGCTACACCATTGTGAGGATTCTTAGATGTTCTGGAATGGAGATTATAACCGGGGATTCTAAAATTGTGATGGTCTTTAAACCAAGTTTCATTAAGCAAGCATACATCAATATTTTGTTCTAGCATAAACTTAGTTAATAAGGGCTTTTTACTATTGGCACTTTGGATGTTAAACTGCGCAATCCGTAATTGGGACGTTTTAGGGGGACTTAAATCCATTATGGGGATAAATTTTTAACTAATATTTCTTCAATGAATAATGAAGTAATTGGGGTGGGATCAGACTTATTACCAATCTCTACCAATGTTTTTACTAGGGCCGCTCGTACTTCTTTATTAGCTATAACCTGGGCAATGAAGTCCATAGGGTGATCTTGTGGGTTCAGCGCCTGTGCAGCAGGCTTGTTATTAACATTTTTTTTAACATTTTTCTTTTCAGTATTTACTGGAATATTTACATTATTTACAGGGGGATTTACAAGTTGACTCTTAGACAATGGCAATGCAGGGTATTCGATCGACTTTGTTTGTGCGATACTCGCGTATGTTATTTTACTTTTCTTTTCTTCTATTTTTCTTAATTTAATGGGACATTCTCTTGCTATTGCTAGGTGTGGGCCTTGGCAATTAGCGCAACATATCTCTTTAGGTTTATCACAATCTTTGTAAAAGTGTTCACCAGAGCAGATCGAACACTTCTGTTTGCCATTACATATTTTAGCCGAGTGATTAAATTTCATACATTTGTAACATTGTTGCAGCGGTGGGATATATTCAAATACCCTGTATGAGAATAGATCATATTGTACATTGTCAGGTAAGATATTGGATAAGAAAGTGATACTGACTGTTTGCAGAGGAACTCTGTCCCGTCCTACTTTTTTTGTGAATCGTCTTATACAGATAATTTCGTAAATGGAACTCAACTTAGTGTATAAGTCCTTATTTGAGATATTTGCTGGGACAAATCTTATGATGCCAGTTTTTTCTATTTGGGTAGCCGGTATGTAAGCCTTTACGTTGTACTTTTCTAAGAATGCAGTGTTATTTAGAAAGTTGTTTGCTGTATTATATTGTTTGAACATAACTGCTATTTTATTTGCATTCAATCGCTGTATTGCTATCACACCTTTAACATCCGTCGTGAAAATATGATTGAGATATATAGGACTTTTGTTGCCCAATCTATCTTTGTGGTTGATATGCTCAACAAAAACTTTAAACTCCGTTTTATTTGAGTTTTCTGGATACTGTCTTTTATAATTAGGTTTAAAATAAGGCACATAAAGTACATCAGAACGCTCACCGCCACCGCTATCATCATTCACTTCATCAGTCCGAAGCCGCTTGGAGGAGTTGGGCGGGTTGTCCCCGCCCCCCTCATTCCCATCCATTTTATTTTTTTGGTATTAATTAAAAGTGAATTTATTCTTTTACACAATAAAAAAAAAATTACAAAATGTAATTTCAAATTTTTCCGCGTGCGCTTTTTTCAATTTCCCGCCAAGGAATCCGGTAACGCGTGAGTGATGCCTAGTATGTTGCAAGCTTCTATATGACTACTACGGTAATTGTTTACCGTCAGGTGGGCCGTATGCCGGTTTACCGACTTCGTCGTATGAAATAAGTTGATTTGGCCAGGCGGTAACTTCAAATGGCTTGCCAGTTTTGTGGATCATCATAATTTGGAATGATTCCCAAACTATAGGAAAGTGATTGGTCCAAAGAAATATCACATGGAAATTAAAATACAATTGGTAAAATATGAATTAACACTCATCATCATCAGCCTATGTCCCACTGCTGAGCACAGGCCTCCTTTCACAAATGAGGGTGAAAAGGAATGGGCAATACTCCACCACGCGTGCCCACTGCAGATCGGTGGAGGTAGGCTAGTGGTCAGTGGCGTGCATTCCATATAGGCAAATAAGCAATGCTTACCTCATAAGATTCAATAATATGATATATTGATTCAATTAAACTACATAATCATTTTAAATAAAAATTCTAACCTAACATTCAATACAGAATTTCAAACTTTGCCGTGCAGGCACTCGCGAGTTCGTGTAACAAATTCACGCACACTAAAACGATTTCGGCATATGCATACACGCACACACACTTCTTTAGGATAATACGACGAAAGCATAAATCACGTTTTTACTATGCGTAGCACACTGACATTTGACATTCGCGATTTATGGACCAAAAGTAACCATACCTACTCTGTTGTGACACTAGTAACCCAGCCAAATTAAAAAAAACTACAGTTTACCAACGTTAGAGCAACTCAAATATAACTTCGCAATTTATTTGTATTGTTTTGTTTTTTTTGTTTGGCTGGCATTGCAAAGGGTTACCGTACTTTGACAAAATTTAGTATCGATAGATTCAAATCGAAGTGACTGATATCGATTAAAAAAAATATATAAAAGATCGATCCTTAGAAAATCAATATTTATATTTTATATTATATTATGATATAAAATATATTTCTTAGTTAATTAGTAGCAAAAAATATTTTTAAAAATGCACTGTTTATTAGGTCACTAATAATAATATAATTAAACGAATATCGTTATTCGATTAAACTTACATGTCGAGATTTTTAGGAAAACAACGATTTAGACTCTCTCCGATCGATTTCGGCATTGATGAGAGAGAAAGAGAGTAACGTGTGCTAATTTATTTTAAAAAACTTTAATATTTAACATAATACTGCAAAAAATATCGATTCGAAAATTCGAAATGGAATATTATGGTCTCGTTAAAATCGATTTTCGATCTTTTAATTTCGTGGCGATCTTAAGATCGATCCGTTTCTCCAAAGACGATTTAAAAGATCGAATATTGATTAAAAAATAGATTGATTCAACCGAGGCTGGAAACCCTAGTTTGGCTTTTTTTTTTAATATTTGTTCATGACCATGGACACAAAGTCCTTCAGTCGCATACATTTTATTTATATTATCACTTTCATATAGTCCGCACATAAACTTTTACATAGTCCGCATTATCAGTCACGTTCGTCTGTTCAGTCGTGTTTTAGTAAAATGGTGGTCACTACTAAAACTTTTCACGAACTTTTTGAGACAACTTGTAAAATCACGATACACATAATTCATTTCATTTCACTAGTGTACGTGGATTGATCTTTATTGGATAAAATACCACCGATAATATGCAATAAAACTCCTAGTACTTGATTGCCTACCTCCTCCGAAAACCAATGCACGCCACTGCTAGTGGTCAACCTACTATTGGAATTTTTCAAGCCGCCTAGGAGGCATCCAACTAGCTTAACGACTATCACAATTAAGTGATAACCGTGACCAACGGCTTTACGTGCCTTCTGAACCACGGAAATGCTCCATTTGAAATACCACTAGGTGGTCACCCATCCAGGTACCGACCACGAGTCGTGGTCCACGACGGTGGTAGCTTAACTTTGCCGATCGATCAGGAACGGCTAATCAGGCTTCACCACGAGCGCTTCGACACTTCGGCGCTTCGGCACGAGTTGACCTAAATACTGAAAATTCTGCGTTCCTCTTCGATTAACTGGTCGCGCGACCAGACAAGAAAGACCTGCTAGAGTTAAAATTTATATGGAACAGTAACTAAATGACAATTAATATTAAACTTTGTGTATTATACGTCACAGTGGCATTTCGCGCACAATGGCCGCGGTTCCCCTTAAACACAGACGGTCTGTATAAGGCGCGCGGAGGGTTAAAATCGTCGTGAAGACATTCGTTGAACTTACCCCGAGTCGTTAGTGGTGGTGGGAGGTCCCCTCTCCCTCCAGGCGGAGGGCGCGCGCATGGCCTCGTCGATAGCGGCGCGCGCGGCGTGAGCTAACCGCTCACTCTCGCCCGACCGCACGTAGTCAGTTATAAACGCGCGCAGGGAACACTCGCCACCGCTAGAGGAAAACAACACCAATCAATAAACCGGCTGCCCCATTTCAAAACCTAGTAAGGACTTAAAACGAAATTTTACAGGAGAGCGCATAAACGTAAAATAGGTCAGCCTATGAAAAGTATTTATGTTAGGTAAAAAAATGCTATTGGTTATAAAAATACTAAATAATGAACACATAGTACTAGAAATATTTTTATTCATGTGCATATTAGTTATTTTAAACCCCTTACTAACTTTAAATAATTGACATTACATAGTAAGTATCATGTAACAATTAGTTTCATAACGTAGTATTCTATCGTAGTATAGTATTATATCATTAAGTTACCATTTAAGAACCTAGCAAGTCCAGAGACATACTAGGTTTTGATTGGTTAAAATGGTTTTAAAGTGGTCACTAGGGAGTGAATGGTGCACTTACTAGGTATCGATGTTTAAATATATCCGCTTTAATGTGAGTTAAAAACGCTCATGTTTTTGTATTCGGTAGGGAGTTATTAGGTTAGCAAGATTATGCAATAAAACGATTTTTGTAAAAAGTGTCCCTTACTAGGTTTTGAAACGGGGCAGCCGAAACTAGCACGTCTGTCTTCTATGCGTGTATGCGTTCATTCGAGAGTACCTGGTAGCGGTAGCGGGCTCGATGTGTGCGCACAGGTTGTGCAGGGCCGGCAGCACCGCGTGCAGGTGGCCGGGCGCCGGCCGGCACACCAGCGGGTACCGGTGCCGCCGGGACACCGGTCTACTGCCCGCACAAGCCGGATCATCCACTAAAACGTAACAAAGAAGGTATACCTTCCAGCTTAAATAAGGGCCCGACAATTCTCCTGACGGAAACCCTAGATCCGGACCTGCTGGGTCGAATGAACACTACCTTCCCGGCGGGTCTGTCGAGTGCCTCAGTTCAATCCGATCAACCTACATCATGGGGGCATGACGAGATGGGGGTGATCGTACAAGAGCTAAATCGAGCCGTTGGTCGCTTGAAAACTCAATACACCGCATCAGGATTGTCGACGGTATAACAAATCGGGTTCGGGTGTTGAGTCTGGCTGCGCTGTGGGATACAGGCTGAGGCAGTTATTGAAAAGCTTTATGCTAAGTTCCCTATGGCCTGGATGGAAGGAGGAATGTTTTGTCCTTTTGAAGAAAGAAGGAAAACCTACAGATTCTCCCTCTACGTACCGATCTATGCGCGTGTTAGATGAGGTTGGCAAGTTATTCGATATTTGCGGCTCGTCGTAACAGACATCTGTCATCATGCGTCGATGCCGACTTGGCCGAGTCGCAGTAGATGCGGTCTTACGCGGCCATTCCCTGTCGGAGCAGTTTGGTCCCCGGGTGGAGTGGGAGGACGATATTCTTGCCAACGCCTTTAATTCCCTTGTGATCCAATCAGGATCTCGGGAACACCAGTCAATTTACCGGATTGAAGTTATTCGGGAATAAAACATTTGGCCTCACAAAAATATATAAAAACTAGCTTTATAGCCCGCGACTTCGTCCGCGTAGATTATTTCTTTTTTCTAGACATGAATCATTGTAACAATATAGAGCTGATCCTAACTTCAAAACTGACGGACTTGCATACAAACTTTCATCCCTTATTTTACCCGGTTAGGGGTGGAATTTCCAAAAATCCTTCCTTAGTGGATGCCTACACCGTATAATAATACATTTAGTGAAGTTTACTTTGAAATTGAAGGACTTGCATATACAACTTCATCCCCCATTTCCTCCCTTCGGTGGTGGAATTATTATAAATGCTGAGATAACTATATATTAATTTTCAATCGTCAGCCTAAACACAGAATTTGAAGATCCTAACTTCAAAACTTTCGGACTTGCATACAAACTTTCATCCCTGAGTTTACCCTGTTAGGGGTGGAATTTCTAAAAATCCTTCCTTGGTGGATGCCTACACCGTATAATAGTACATTTAGTGAAGTTTACTTTGAAATTGAAGGACTTGCATACACAACTTCATCCCCCTTTTCCTCCCTTCGGTGGTGGAATTATTACAAATGCTGAGATAACTATATATTAATTTTCAATCGTCAGCCTAAACACAGAATTTGAAGATCCTAACTTCAAAACTGACGGACTTGCATACACACTTTCATCCCTTAGTTTACCCTGTTAGGGGTGGAATTTCCAAAAATCCTTCCTTGGTGGATGCCTACACCGTATAATAGTACATTTAGTGAAGTTTACTTTGAAATTGAAGGACTTGCATACACAACTTCATCCCCCTTTTCCTCCCTTCGGTGGTGGAATTATTACAAACGCTGAGATAACTATATATTAATTTTCAATCGTCAGCCTAAACACAAAATTAGCCTAAAAACGGTTTGGGCTGTGCGTTGATATATCAACAATCAGTTTATCATTTTATATATTACTAGTTGGGCCCCGCGGTTTCACCCTTGTACCCAAGTTTTCTTTTACCGTTAAGTTTTGTTAAATTTTCTAAGCAACTTTCTTTTTTTCCGTATGAACCTTCTCCAGAGTATTAGAAAACTTTAAACAAAGATGTATGAAATTGGTAGAGTCGTTCTCAAGTTATGGCGTGACAAAGGCAAATAGGGCTTCGTTTTTAACACGCTTTTATTTTATATAAAATATTAGGATGAGATTAGGATGATTAGGATGACATTATTTTAAATGATACATGAATGGTATTGGCTTTTTGTTTTGAAATGATTCGCATATTTGAGGTGACATTGTACTTCTAGCTGAACCTAAATACGTGAAGTACCTAATTTTAAGTACCAAGTTAATAATCACAGTTCTATTAGTTAATTAGTTAAATTTACCGACATACATACATTATACATCGAATCACGTTACCTTCAAAAGTTAAAATTATCTATTTTTTTTGATAAGATTATAATAGAATAGAGCATAGCAACCATGAATAATCTAATTGATAATATCTATACTACGAACTCAGAATTGATGGAAAAAAAAGGACTTTGGTCAATAGATTCGGACTACGAAGCAATTGGCGCTAATGTAATAGAATGTTCTTAACAGTTATTCAATTGTCGTGAATTAGTTTGCATCATAACATTAAATCACTGTCTTAAAAACATAACTGAAAAAGGATAGGAAATATTTAATGTTGTCAAATTATTCGCTGCCATAATAATTTACGGGTTTATTTAGTCGTCACCAATTTTGATGGCGACTAAATCCACGTTGAAAACAAGTACCTACTTGGACTAATACGACAGGATCACAGGACTCGTATATCGGATATCGCTTTCTTATGTTCTTTGTTAAAAAGATATAGTAAGACTAAATGACTTTAGTTTTAGTATAGGATCCCTAATAGAACGACCTTCACCGAGATGTTTTTTGATGAAACGTATTTTATATTTAATTTAATATGTCAATAAATATATTGCATATGGGTTGCCTAGCAAATTTCAGTCCAGGATATGATTAATTAATAATTTAAAATATTTTTTTTAAACATTTCTGCGGTTTGATTATTAGACAAATTCTATATCAATCGAAAGTATGAAGCTCATAGAATATGCAATCGTTAGGTTGCCTATTCATTTCCGGTCACAACTCTCGGGTTGCCAGGTATAAACAGGTAAATCGATATTTGCACAGGTCTGATTATTGAATTAAAATTAAATAAAGATTATTTTATTATGAACACGATGGTATAGGGTTGCCTGCGACAAATCAGTCCAGAATTCCGGTTGTCGAATTTTGAAAAGTGAAATATTGCTGCGAGTGAATATGTGCGACTGAGTGGTCCCAACCAACGATCCCATGCGATAGAAGAGGACACAGCATAGCAGATGTTTGAAGTCCGTCCGTAATTCGTAATTCATAAAAAAATAATCTTTATAATAATCAGACTTGTGCAAATATCGATTTACCTGTTTATACCTGGCAACCCGAGAGTTGTGACAGGAAAAGAATAGGCAACCTAACGTTTGCATATTCTATGAGCTTCATACTTTCGATTGATATAGAATTTGTCTAATAATCAAACCGGTGAAAAGGTCCAACATTTTTTTTTAAATTATTAATTAATCATATCCTGGACTGAAATTTGTTAGGCAATATATTTATTGAAATTAAATATAAAATACGTTTCATCAAATAAACATCTCGGTGAATGTCGTTCTATTAGGGATCTTAGACTATTTGTAAACAACAGAGACATTGGTGCCGATTCTGTTGTAAATCGCACTAAACTAATTATAGTCACACTAGCAGACCCCCGCGGTTTCACCCGCGAACGGTTTCAATTTTTTTGCGCGGAACACTAATTATTTTTCAAAAATAAAAGTAGCTAAGTTACTCCTTATAACATCAGTTATGAACCGGAACAGACAAAAATTTTTAAAACTCAATCCGATTTTATTCAAAAAAAGAACTGACATAAAAGCTTGGTGCAATGCATAGATAGAGAATTGTAGGTAGATAGGCTGTCAGCGTATAGCGAAGAAGATAGCGATAGTTCGACATAATTAAATATATATTTGGATTTTTATCGTATTTAGACGAAATTATCTATAAAATTTGCATGATATTTACAGAAAATACACTTGAGTATAGTAATCCTTTGATTTACTTACAGTATCAGTTAAAAAAACTACTGACCGATGAAAGGTTATGTTTGGTTCATTTCATTCACTAAGTACGGCTTTTACAGCCAATTACAGTATTACCAAATTTATATGGCGCGTCGTGAATCTTCGTTCGCACAGAAATGAAAGTATGGCCCCGAAGATTAACGAAATAATGCTTAAAACTTATAATCAACCTTAGATCACTACTATAAGTTTCATAATACAGTGCAGCTGTTAGTTCCGTCTCACTCGCAAGACACGCCCCTCAGCACGGCGCGCGCTAACATGGCGGCAGCTGCCGACCAATAGCATTTCCCGCGCTTTGAAAATGTATCTTCTGCACAGGTACATCGGTAAGCCATATTAATTGGGTACTATTGTACACAACAATTCACCATCACTACCACAGATCATATAATACTACAGTATCACTACACACTAAACAATATCTTATAGGTTCCTTCTGGGTAAGCGTGTTCCATCTTAGGCTTCGTCTTCGTCCCTTATGGACGGGTCAGTGGCAAAACGCAAGCCCACTTAATAATTTCCTTTTTATAATATAATGGCATTTTTTTTCTTCTTTTTGCATGTAACTGAAAAACGCTTTTCAGATTTCTTCCGTTACTTGTGCTACATGGAATTGATTTTAGCCAAATTGTATGATTCTAGGTCAACGGGAAGTACCCTATAGGTTTTGATTCCCTTGCGAGCGTCAAAATATGCGGCATATACGGCTGTATCTTTTTATTGCGGTGACTTAAAAGTTTGATTTTTGTATGTAACAGTGACATTTAGCGCACATTGGCGCCGTTCCCCTTAAACACCACTGTGATGGTTAAGACGCGTCACGGGAAAGCTGGTGCCATTTCTGTGCAGTGGTGGCTTTAAAATTTCCCACTTCTACGTTCAACGATGATGATGATGAAAAGCGGGACATTCAATTTTGGGCAAAAATAGGGACAAATTTCATACAATTAGGGTTTCACTGCTCTCATCAACAAATATCTGGGGGCACGGGAGTGCCCCCCGCCAAGACAGCCAAGCGAAGCGAAAGGGCACTACCTACCTTTTCTCGAAGCGCTTCGTCGTTTTTTTGAACCCTCATAACTTGGGTTTGGATTATACCAGATAAACAAAATTCTCGGAACATGATGTCAATAGTGAACTTATTAAGTATATTAAGTTTCAATAACATAGCTCTTATACTTTAGATTTTATTGATATCTAAAAAACCCCGATTTCGTCACTGACTCACTGATGATCATCAAAACTCATAGGGTACTTCCTGAAGTCCTAGAAAGCTGAAATTTGGTATGTAAGCTTGTATTAGTACACAAACAACAAAAAAATTATAAAACTTGGAAATTTCAAACAAAAAAAAAGAAGTGAAATCCCACCAAAAACATTTTCATGTAAAATGTTGCCGCCAAGACATATGGCTCGTACTGTCAAAAAGTTATCAGATCTCACGTAGAGCCAAGCTTATAACTACATGTACTTACTCTATAAGCCCTAACTTCACAACCTCTACACACCGTAGTCAAAATTTGTGGCTTGGCCGTTTCAATACTACAAGAACTATTGAATAACAAAAAAAGCAATGAACAGTGAACACATTTTTCACCTTACTCCCATGTGACGGTAGCGAAACGGCCAAGCCACAAATTTTGACTACGGCGTGTAGAGGTTGTGAAGTTAGGGCTTATAGAGTAAGTACATGTAGTTATAAGCTTGGCTCTACGTGAGATCTGATAACTTTTTGACAGTACGAGCCATATGTCTTGGCGGCAACATTTTACATGAAAATGTTTTTGGTGGGTCATATATACACAAACTTTTTTGGCCTCAACGACACTGAGGTCAAACAATAAAAACCCATACGCGAGATAGGGACAAAAAATACGCTTAGTCCTGCTCACACATATCTACACGTTTTGACATATGTATCTTGCCCTGTCTACCTGTAATTCTCCGTCTACAGTGCAATGCAATACTCTTTAAAATTGGAATCTCAAATATAAAAGAATATTTAAATCAAAAGCACTAAGGAGTATAGATATCAACATTGATGCAAATCACCCCTAAAATAACTTTCTACCCCTTTTAAACCCCGTTAGGCGATGAGTTCCAATAAAATATGGAATACGTCTTCCATCAAATGTGTTAAAGAATGTTTATGCAAAATTTGAAGTAGATCGGACCAAGAAATCACGTTGTCCCATACAAACTTTGCCCCCGTTTTTCACCCCCTTAGGGGTAGAATTTTGGAAAATCCTTTCTTATCGGATGCCTACGTCATGCAAAGAACACACCCTCCAAGTTTCAGGTTTCTACGACCAGCGGTTTAGGCTGTGCGTTGATTGTCAGTCAGTCATTCAGGACAAAGCATTTTATATGTATAGATAAGATAATACAGAAACACTCAGAAAAACGTCTGAATCCAATCCGAAATGATTACATCCAATAAATTATTTGGGAAACTGTAGGCATTAATAACGGGATAACAAACATTTATGTAGAAATAACTCGTAAACAATATCGAACGAGAGAGATTTAAGACCCCTGAGTCATAACTTAGGCTCGGAATAGATATATAACAAAATATTTGGTTATTTTTTATTTACTTTGTAATGACTAATGAATGCGTTTTTGGACGTATGTTCCTCTTTTTTCGTCGTGTTGTGGCAAAACAAGTAGTCTGCCCACCCAATGGTAAGCGGATACCGTAGCGCAACCACAGAGGATTGTATTGTATATAGTAATCTGTGACTCGGTCGCGAGTCGCCCCCGACTCTCGGACCCTCGGGTTCGGCGGAAACACCCGAAGCGACTTCTCGGCTCTCGTACGTGAACCCGTCGGTGAGCGCTCACGCACACTTCGCTGCGCATGTAGTGAAGTACCTACCATTTCGCGTTCTTAGGAGCTGTTTATCTGTATGGTAATCTGTGGCAAAGTGTTGGTATGCCGTCAGTTCTCGATAAGGAGTCAACAGCTATGTTGTGGCCATAAACTTTAAGTTATGTTAGGGCTAGGCATCTCGTTGTGTGCGGTCGTGATCCCGATGATATATTCGTACATTAGGAGCAACTGAAGTGATTGCGCACATGGTACGCGAGGTACCTTCCTTCACTATAGTAAAATTTTGCAATTTACCATATGGTCACGCATTACCAATGTAGGAAGACAACAGATATTCTGTTATTCTGTCTCTATTTCAAAGACAATACGGTTCAAAATGATATACTGATTCAACTTACCGGTCAATTTGAACAGCTTGGTACGTCTTCTCTGGGGCCTTTTCTTAGCGAAGTAATCGGCAATTTTCAATTCAGTGTTAGTACCCTCTACCGTGGTAACGCCGACTGACCTCTGCGCCGCTAGGTTCACGCTTTCAATCTCTAAGTATTCCGTTAGTAGGAGTTGCAGCTGAAAACGAATGGATTCATTAGAATTTATACAAATTATATTTGAAAATGCATATGTAGTCAGTCACGTCAACGTCAAATTACCGTCTATAAAACGGTATAGAGGGCTGTTTTGTTATGACTAGGGGGGCTAAAAAGGAAGCAAAAGCAATATTGCTATTGGAATTAATTCTTTCTAATTCACAGTAATTCATTAATTCCGAATTTTTTGAGTGAATATTTTCGAAAAAATATTGGAATTACGTAGGATTTTCCGAGAAATCGAAAATTTTATTACATTATTGATCAGTATTGCTTGAGCTTCCTTTTTAGCTCCCTCAGTTAAACTTTTGGGGATGAAAGTATTATTTTGCTCTTTCAGATGAATACTTTTAATTCCACTATGGTTGACACTGACACTATTACCCAGCTAAATGAAATTGTCATAAGATTTCCTATAAAATAGCTAATATAATGGTGTTACCACTTGTTGCACAGCGCTCCAGTAATGTTGCTCGGTGTGGAGACACGCGTCGGACAATTTGTGCTTCTGTAGCGCACCGCGCCACAGCTGCAATAATCTGTCATCACACTATATTTATCACAGTCAAATTAATAGTATATTACTCACCTAGGGCAGGAAAGTAAGACATGTTTGTAGACTTCGGCTTCGCCTCAGCCTGTGATCCTAAGAATTACATGTGATCTGAGGCTTTCTTATTTCCTGCCCAAGGTGTGTATACTATTTGTCTCTATTTCTCTTAATTTAATTAATCATGAAAAATAAATACTCATATTTTTATGAATATTTATTTATCTCTATCTCCTTACCTCTTATTCCTGACAGCGCAAGCTCTGAACTCTTCTCCTAAATTAGTGACCAGCCTGGCTAGTGGTCTGCCCGTCTCTGTCACTCCCTCCATATCGGGCATCTCCCCGTCCTCCTCGCACTCCACATCGACTTCCACATCGCCTTCTTCGATGATACGACGGGACACCGAATCTATTACTTCTAGTAGTTCGTTCTGGATTTGCACTTTGAATTTCTGTAACAGTACAATAAGGTATCTTAATTTCTACTTGTTTTGCTCTTCTATGAGATAGAGAATGTCTGATTAAAACCAATAGTGTGGTTGTTTTAGTGGCAAAGTTTTTCAGCGTACCACAGTAAAGGAATCAAGGAAATATTCAACCTGCTTAAATTTCGAGTTTGTGAAAAGATTACATAAGGATTGATATAAGGTTTTCAACGACACAATCTATGATTCATTTTACATTTATATGAAGTGAGGTCTAAAAAGTGTAATAAATTAATAGAAACATAATATTATACAAATCACTGTCATAAAAAAATAAGAATAAGGATACTTGTAATTAGTTAATTTACTATTGGCTTCAAGTTTATTTTATCCACTACACAGTATACTTCATTTTTATCTTTTTAGTTTACCACCCTATGGACGTAAATTATCATCCCAGCAAAAAAAGCCAAGTCTCGATGGAGCTACTTGTTTATCTCTAAAAAGTAATGAAATCTAGACAGTCGTGCCAAGTCTAAGGTTCCTTACTGCGATTTCTTTATTACTGTGACTTGTCCGCTGAACATTCTTTATACGTTAGTGGGTACAAGTACAGATTGGTGCAATGGTGTCATGGAACACCTGGTTTTGTACCCTTGTGTTCCCTTCAACGGCCAAGTCACACAACATTAACTATAATAATAAAGAAATCGCAGTAAAGAACCTTAGACTTGGCACGACTTTGTCTAGATTTCATTACTTTTTAGAGATAAACAAGCAGCTCCATCGAGACTTGGCTAGTTTTTTACAGAATGTTTTTGATGGGATTTCACTTCTTTTTGTAGAAAATGAAGCGGTCCACCAAGTTGAATATTTTTTGTAAAAGCGGTATGTCGATCTCTAATAGTTTGGTTGGGCTCTTGTGTTTTCTAATCAGGGTCACCAGGTACTCCAGATCTTCGATTATCCTAGTTTTTATAGTTTTCCCTTTATGTATGTCAATAGGTTGACAAACAGGCAGACGGGCCTCCTGATGGTAAGTGGTCACCGCCGCCTATGAACATTTGCAATACCAGGGGGATTGCCGATGTGTTGCCGACCTTGTAGAGCTCTATTTACGCCTTTTTTGAAGAACCCCATATCGTAGCGCTGAGGGAAAACCGTAACGGGGAGTTCATTCCACATCCTAATGGTCCGCAGTAAGAACGTCCGACTAAAACGTTGTGTGGACGATCGAGGCGGCTCGAGGATGTGAGGATGAACTCCACATCGCCGGCGAGCGGTGCGATGGTAGAAAGGTGATGATGGCACCAGGTCAAAAAGTTCTTGCGAACACTCCCCATTATACATACGGTAGAACACACAGAGCGAGCCTATATCTCTCCGAAGGCTGAGAGGTTCTAAACCGTCAGTGAGTATGGGATCGTCAACGATACGAATGGCCCGCCTTTGCACCGAGGCAAGTGGGTCAAGCTGATAAGCGGGTGCGCCTGCCCAGAGGTGCGAGCAGTACTCCATATGCGGCCTAACCTGCGCTTTATAAAGCTGTAGCCGCTGGAGTGTCGTGAAGTACCACTTAGCCTTATTTAGCACACCCAACTTTTTTGAAGCCAGTTTGGCTTTGCTCTCCAAATGACCTCGGAACTGGACATCACTCGCAATATCGACACCAAGGATCCCGATACTCTTTGCGATGTTGAGAGGAGTGTCTTCGAATTTTGGTGCTACTACAAATGGGGTTTTTTTCGCGGAGAACGCGCAGACTTGTGTCTTCGAGGGGTTAAAACGGACTAAATTTAGTCTCCCCCATTCTGAGACCCGCTCCAACGAAGTCTCGACTTCAGACACAAGTCTCATTCGACTTTCCTCCACCGTGGACCGAGGGATGTTAGCACGGCCGGAATATTGGGCACCCCCAGTGCTGTCATCCGCATAGCAGTGAATGCTGGGAATTTTCAACATATCATTGATATGCAGGATGAACAGTGTGGGTGATAGCACACAGCCTTGTGGTACGCCAGCATTGATGTTCTTGATATCGGAGCAGCATCCGTCAACGGCGACTTTGATGCTCCGATTAGCAAGAAAACTAGACACCCAATTGCACAAACCCTCGGGAATTCCGTACGACGGCAGCTTCGATAGAAGTGCCCTGTGCCAGACCCGATCAAAGGCCTTAGCGATATCGAGGCTAACTGCCAATGCCTCGCCTTTACTCTCTATGGCTTCAGCCCATCGGTGCGTCAGGTAAACAAGAAGATCACCAGCTGAACGACCATGACGAAAGCCGTACTGGCGGTCGCTAATCAACTGGTGTTCCTCTAGATACCTGAGGAGCTGAGTATTGATGACCCGCTCCATCACCTTAGAGAGAAGGGTGGTTATCGCTATTGGCCTGTAATTGGATGGATCTGTTCGGTCCCCTTTTTTGGGAATCGGATGGACAAGGGCAGTCTTCCACGAAGAAGGAACACATCCGGTGGTATAGGAAAGTCTGAATAGGCACTGGAGACAACTCTGGAGCACACGTCCTAAGCACAATGGCGGGGATACAGTCTGGCCCACTCGACTTTCGGACGTCAAGGGAGAACAGAGCTCGTCGGACCGCGATTTGCGAAAAGCGGATTTCCGGCATTGAGCTGCCACAACGCAAGATGCTAGGCGGTGTGGCTCCCCCGTCGTCAAGTGTCGAGTTAGTTGCAAAGAGGGCTGCCAGTAAATCGGCTTTCTCTTTTGCAGTGTGGGCCAGAGAGTCATCCGGTGTGTGCAGCGGAGGAAGCGATGACCGACAGAAGTTTCCTTCGACAGCCTTGGCGAGCGACCAAAATGCTCGACTTCCAGAAGGGAAACCTGCAAGCCGATCGCCAATCCTGCCGATGTGCTGGAACTTCGCTCTAGCAAATTGCTTTGTGCTGGACCAAGAAGCAGAATTGTATGCTTTTCTCAATTTTTTTTTTTCAAAAACAGTTTTACTAGTTCGGGAGCCTATGGATTCAAAAATAAGCTGTAATGTTGTATGCCAATAAAGAAATTATTATTATTATTATTATAATTTGGATTTTTCCGGATCATTTTGTGCATGCGCTTTAGTCCAGGCCCGGTAGGCATCTTGCTTTAGGCTAGTAGCTTTTGCACTGGGCCCATCGAACCAAGGCTGACTCGATCCTCCGATGGGCACCACAGAACATGGAATAAAACATTCCATGCCCTGCAATATGACATCGGCGACCAAGTCTGCGCAGCTGTCCGGATCATCCGACGAGAAACAAAGCTGCTTCCATGGGTAGGATGAATAAAACTCCCGCAATCCTTCCTCATCTGCTGACCGGTAATGCCAAACTTTGCGCGTCTCGCGGGGTCGAGATCTTCCTGGTAGCGATAGTGGCACTTCAGACTGAACCAGGCAATGGTCGGATGATCCAAGGGGAGCACCGACGGAGACCTGGTAATCATCTGGGTGAGTAGTCAGCAGTAGGTCCAGCAGAGAAGGCTCGTGGTTCTCGATATCTGGAATGCGGGTTGCATCCTGCACCAGTTGCGAGAAACCATAGGCCAGAGCGAAGTCATAAACGGTTTTCCCAGCGTGATCGGTCCGCGAAGACCCCAACCATTCGCTATGATGGGCGTTAAAGTCTCCGAGGACAATAACCTCGGCTGTGGGGTACCGTTCCAGCACAGTGTCGGTTGCTTCTTGGACGCGTTCAAAGAAGCGAGTTGTCTCAGTGTCGCCGCGATGAGACCTGTAGAGGCACGCGTATATACGGGTGGACCCACCGTAGTCTACGCGCACCCAGAGAGTAGACAGGTCTCTGTCTTCCAGGTTATTCAGACGTCGACAACAAATGCCCTCCCGGACGAACATGCACACCCCGGCCTTTGGAACGAACAAATGTTCGAGATTGTAGCCGGGATAGTGAAGATACGATGTATCGCTCGGGCAGGTTATCTGTGTCTCCGTCAGAAAGAGCAAGGCCGGCTTCGCCGTCTCAAGATGATGATGGACGGCGTTGATATTACTGTGGAGTCCCCTGATATTGCAAAAGTCCACTCTTAATGTGGAAAGGGGTGCCGCTGAGGTAAACCTTTTTCTTTTATTTCTAACCATTTTTTATTAAAAAAGCGTAAAAAGACGAGTTTATTGGAAGTGTGCGGTTTATATGATCGCGGAGGCAAAACGCAATGGTTGCGGGTCGACCCGAATGCGGTGACAAGTTGTGGAATTGACATGGGGGACGGAAGGGCCCCCGGTCCCCCCCGGGAGTGCCTGTCTGGTTCCACTCCGGTCTCCTCCCCCGGCAGGACAGACACTCGTCGGGATTATGCGCCGGTTGGCGGGACAGCCTCCTGGGCCGGAGATTATAGGTAATGCCCAGGTTCGGGTCCCCTACTAACCGGCGGGCGGCCAGCGGACAGCCGTTTCACCGGGTCTCCCTGGCCCCCATGTCAACCCAACACGCCACACACATCAGACATCGCCCAAATCGCATCGCTGGACCCCACCATCATACATGCCGCACACTTCGGATGTAGGGGGGCTGGCTCTTGTGAACCCTGCCGAAACACAGCGAACTGCTTCACGGCAGACTCACTCACGAGGGTGGTCGCTAGCCAGTTGGACATGGGTATGTCCTACCACCAAGCCGGGCGGCGTGAGAATTATGTGGGGCCGCCGCCTGTCCACCACAACCCGTACCGGGGTTCAGTATAGCCAGAGCCTCGTTTGTTTATCAGCAGGGTGCACCACGAGCAGGTGAGGTTGGCAAGGATCCAAAAGATGTTGTTTGGACCCATACACCCCAAAAAACAGTACATGTGGTCATTAAACCCTAACTCTGTACCAAATTTCAGCTCTCTAAGTTTATGGGAAGTACTAGTTCTATTCTGATGATCATGAGTGAGTGTGTGAGTGAGTGAGTGAGTGTCATAAATGTGAAACTTTGCTTTCGCTTAACTTCGGAACGAAATGACCTACAGACTTGAAATTTTGGATTTTAAGTATATGATTATAGCTTACTGGATGACGAAAATTTCTACGTTCGGGTCTTAACCAGAGGTTCTCAAATAGGGGCCTGAAAATGCGGCGAAATGGTTCCAGTAAAGGATGGTACGGCAGTGTTTGCTCCGCGCTCGACTCGGCGGGGGCACTGCCGTGCCCCCCGATTTACATCCCGCTTCTTAGATACTTTTAGTTAAGATTTTTTAAATATAAATATAATTTTTTAAGATTCTTTTAATTTATTTTTTGTTCCTGACTCTTCGCGACCCCCTACTTTGAAAAACACTGCACTAGACTGTTATTGTATGTAATTGTTACCTCAGTGGCCTCTTTAAGTTGTTCGAGCACGCCGAGAGCCTCGAGCGATATCATGACGGTGGTCTCGAACGTCTTGTCCTCCTCCGAGAGGGACGCCTCGAACTCCGGCGTTATGTCTTGCAGGTACGCGTCGGTTACTTCCTCGCTTTTTGTTAGTTCTGAAGTCCAATTATATTTCAGTTACAATAAGCAACTTATTAGATAAAATATAATGTATGTTCCGAGATAAATTAATAATAATATGTAGTTAGAGATAAAGTTAATTCACTCAAAGAGCAGAATACCGCAGCCAAACAACTTTGTTGTGATCCTGCGCGTGAGTAAGGTCACCCGAGCTCATTGGGGAGGGGCGAAGGGTCGGTAACGCGTGAGTGATGCCTCGTGCGTTGCAAGCTTGCATTTGGCTAGGATAATCGTTTACCATCAGGCCGGCCGTATGCTTGTATACCGACATCATACAAAAAAAAAACCGGAATACTTCTATTCCTTCGGTAAGCGGGGTCGAAGTAAGTATTAAAACAAGTTCTTTGTTAAAAATGTCATTTTTAATACAAGTTTTTTTTTAGTGACTACTTTTTGTTGACTGTACTTGCGACAAAGTACTCATCAAGACGAATCAAACGAGCTCAAACTTGATGGGGTTATGTGGTTTTATTAAAGAGTCCACCTTCCAGCTCCATCATCAGATCAGCTCCACGTCATCATAATATTGCATTGTCACGCGATTAGCATATTCGTGCAAAATTTCAGCTCAATTGGAAACTGGAAAGTGTGTCAAATTTAACTTGCAAAATTCCAATACAGACAACGGGACAGGTAAAAGTAAATAAAAGCTTGTAATAATATTATTAAATTAGTATAAGATGTAAAGCTAGACATACCGGCGAGCAGCAGGGCGGTGCGGCGGCGCGCGGACACGCGGCGCGCGAGCGGCGCGCGCTCGCCGCGGTACACGGCCTCGCTTATGCGACGCACTATTAC
>CATOBL010000446.1:0-45970 GCA_951394255.1 Polyploca ridens
ACCATTTGGTCTAGTAGCGCTATGGTCCCATCTCTGAATAAAGAGAAGAAAAAATAATACATATATAAATCATAGTATCCAGTTTGGGTACTTTCCTTCATGTGTGTATATTTTTTTTTCATTGTGATGAGGCAAAGACTTAAGGTTTATGTTTGATCTACAGATATATCTTAAGCTAGTTGTCCCTTGTTGTTACTCCAATATTCCCAGGATGAAAAGTAGCCTATAGCTCTGCGGGACAATGTAGCTATCTATTATTGAAAGAATTTTTAGAATCAAATGTGTAACTTCTAGAATACTTTGAAGCCAATAAAACTCAATACTTTTCTTCAAATAGATATAATAATATTTTTCGATATCAATGCGCCTAATGCTAGCTTAGGAATGCTGAAATTATGACATGCGTTTTTACAAAAAATAATAACAAGAGCGCCTTGCCAGAAGATATGACAATCAACTGGCAATACATAGAATTGCATCTGCAATAATTGAAAATTTGAGCCGGAACAGAATGAGTAGCTCCTGATTACCCTCTACATCCAAACATTGCCTCTTTCTTATATTAATGTAGATTGATAGACTTGAGTGTTGGCTATTATTTTGTTATAGTAAGTAGGTACTCAAAAAACAACAAGTAAAAAATGAAAAGTTTGTTCATATTATTGGATTCAATTATTATTATCATACTGATTGAGGTAAGTGGTGACAGAAACTATATGGAAAAGTATAACTACAGGGTGATTTTGAATTACTTAGCTATTTTAAAGGAGTCGACTCATTAATAAAAATAAAAAAATACATGTTTTATTTTTAGATATAATTTTTATAGAAAAAAATAAAGTTATGACGATCCAAAGTTTTCTCAAAATTACGAAATCGTTGGCCGTACCGCGCGCCAATGCGCTACGTCACTTAGCTGTCAACAACCGAGAATGTTAGATACTGCCTAAAGGTGCGTTCGAATTGGGCTACGGTAGCAAAAATAACAGTCAAAAATGCCAAAAACGATCACATCTGGCGTTCGATTTGGAAAGTTGTGAGCGAAATTGTCGTTTTGAACTGTTTTCATTCACCGTTCGTTTTGCTTGGAAACAGTTAAAAACGACATCGTGAACTGCAAATTTTGACCCACCTCGGAGGCAGGGTCGTTTGTGATCATATTTTGACATCTTTAAATCTGACAGATAAGTTTTGGCTAACAATTCAAACGGGAAGCGAAAATTATAATTTTTATATTAAAATTTGATAGAAACTAACAGGCAAGAGAAAAAAAAATCAGTTTAACTTTGTTTATATATTATCTGAAGGAAAAAAGGTAGGTTGAGACAAGTGACAAGCAGGCGATGAGCTTGCAAATGTAATTTTTGTATCTAATCGTTCGATTTGGGAAATATCGTTTGTGGCAAAAGTTGCAAAATTGACGAAATTTTCCAATTCGAACGCATGAACAAAAATGCCAATTTTGAAACTGTTAAAAACGACATCACTCCAATTCGAACGCACAGTATGTATGCGAAAACACGAACATCATCCAAATTAAATATCCTATACATAACTCTAGGTATTCTTACCCGTTTAAAATTTATAAAATGAAGCCACAAAAATACGGTAACTTAATTTTATTATGAACTCAATAACAAACATACTAATCGTATCACAATTCTAGCATATGCATCTTTGTAACACTTTAAAACTTTAGGGCCAACTTAAGGCTAATTTAAAATCACATTGAACTGAATATTGCAGTTTATTGACCACTTATTATTTGGTTTTAAATAACAAACTTCCAGTGATCTGCAACCACAGAGCGCACAGTTGGGTGGGATGGCGGGCGCCGCGCGGCATCTTGTGTGAGGCAGAAGCCCTCCATTGATCAAACTGATAGTGTACTCCAGAGAGTTCCATAATTATTCAATTAAATTAAAAATATTTTGTATCACCCAGAAACGACTGTTGATCTTCTAAAACGTTGCCCTAGCAACCAGTAACCAGAGAATACCTGCGTGCGCAACTCAAAATATTTTTTTCCATGATCAGAAATTATTTCAAATAGGTTGACATGAAGTATTAAGCTGAACGCACACCTAAACACGCCGTAACAGATGCACACGCTGCAATTTTTTTTTTGATTCTTTGTATGAAATTAAAAGAGAAGGGAAGAGATGTTTCGTATAAGGACGCTTCCACACGTCAGACAATCGGTAGTCCAATTGTCATTCCGATTTGAGGCCTTTAGAGCGGCTTTGTAAGACGAGTGCTTTGTTAGTAAGGAATTCAAATGAGAAGAACATTTGAATCTCTCAAATCGAAAGAATTTATTCTCTTATAAAATTGGATCCACCATCTGACATCAGACCTTTTTAGCGAAATAGGCAATTTTAGAGTTTATTTCTAGGATAGGTTCGTTTAAGGGTTATTAACCAAGTCAAACGTTTTAAAAAGCTATGCTGTTTTCTGCTAACAAAGCTGACATTCAAGTTTTCTTCTCTTTCCGACATAAAGTCGGCCGGCGATTGTATGATGCGTGCGGGCTGCCTAATGTATTGTTAATAATTATTGAAAGATAAGTTTCCTCCTTAGTGAAAATGAAAAATAGAATTATGTAATAATGAAAAATATTTAGAAGATTTTAATGAAAGACAGATTCGATTCAATGACAGTTTTTATTAATCAAAATACTCGAAATGTAAACAACATTATGATGAGTTTATTACTGATATTACTTAATTTTGTGAATGGAAAATAGAAAAATAATATGGTGAAATTTTAGTAGGTATTAAACACAATTTTCACCTCGTGCGCGTTACGAAAGTATTCACGTATTTCCGCAGCATATTTCAATGTTCCGGTGACGTCTACCGGCTGAAGTTCAAGGTCATCTACTTGTTAACGTTATCCAGCAATGTGGAGTATTTAGGATATTCTTACTACAAAATCATGGAAAAAAAAAAGGTTCTTTTTTTTGCACGGATGTGTTCTATTAGTGATTCTGATCCGAGGGAAAAAAAATAGCCAAGTAATTCATAATCACCCGGTATATGGTTAAGTAGTTATTAGTTTAGTAACATAGATAAAATAATAACAGGGCAAATAGTGTACCTGTCTTTGGACTTCCTGGCTCGACTGCGACTGCCGCTGCGGGAACGGCTGCGAGTTCTCCTTTTTTCCTTATGCCTATCTCGACTACGACTGCGCTCCCTATCCTTATCCCTAGAATGGAAAAAAATTAAAAGATGTGTTTCAGGGGAAATAGTGTAGGATTTATATTAGACCTGTTGGGAGTTGAAACCCAGATCAAGTACCAGGAAAAATACTAACTCAAAAATATTTATATATTACATTATGTGAGTGAGATATACCAGAATGAAACAATTAGACATCATTGAAAGTTGATTGGTACTATACCTTTTCGATCGGTGCCGATCCCGATCGCGATCACGGTCGCGATCTCTATCCCGCTCCCTATCGCGGTTGCGGTCGCCCCGGTCGCGGTCCCTCTCCTTGTCGCGCTCCCGAGGCTTGTCACGCTCGCGCTCGCGCTCCTTGTGCCGGTCGCGATCCCGCGATCTCGAACGACTTCTATCGCGATGACGAGAACTCATGATTTACTTGATTATACTGACTTGTCTGATTCTACCACTTTCACTTTGGGCACTGAATATACGCGCTGGCTTCTGTCTAATCACTTACTTATATGACGGAATAATTGATGAATATTGCTTGAATTCATTAGTTTTGAAATCCTTTTCATAAATCTTTAGTTTTACAACGAAACAAACACTCTTCCGTAAACCGATTGACATTAGAGAAACAAAATGGCCGACGCGTTGTTTTAGTTGTTCAAAAGGCAGGCATAGGGTAAAGCCATAGAGCCTTGTCATGTTTGAAATCATGTCAGATATTATCGATATTATATTATCAAATCTGTTAAAAGGCTAACACACGGCTAACACAATATCTGTTTTCTTCAGCTCAAAGCCTAGTCTGATTTTCTCCAGTAACTCACTGTCCGTACAAATCATATTTTAGTAATATAATGGCCATTCCCGTTCTATTAAAACCTTTCACTGACTTTTTAAGACTACTTGAAAAGTTACGATACACCTTTTATTCACTTCACTGGTGCACTTGAATTGATCTTTATTTGAAACAATAATACTAAAAATACACGATCTTATGAAAATTGGCATTACCTTTACGCGGACAAATCGGGGAGCAAGCTCTCAACCGGGTTTATAGTTAGGTACAGGTATGAGGCAGGAGTCATGAGCACAGATAGGCAGTAGTGGGGCCAGTAGTGCGCATGTACACTTTTGGCCAAATCACAGTAGCCAAATGACACGCAAGAATTTAATAGACGACGAGCATTGACTGACGAACCAATCTTGTGATCCCCCTTCTTATTCCGCCAAACAGACCAAAAAATTTAGCGACCTCAGGCTAAATTTTATCCTGCTGTGCATTGATTTCTCATGTGTCGGGTCCATTTTTACTGTGTAATAATTTCGAGATCACAAGCGAAATACTAACTTTACGGAGATTACAATACAATTCAAAGTCAAAGTCAAAGCCATTTATTCAATTTAGGCCCCAGAAGGGCACTTATGAAGGTCAAATTTACTGAAGTTACCACCGGTTCGGAACTCGGCCTTCAACTGAGAAGAATCCGGCAAGAAACTCAGCAAGGTTACATTTTTTATATATTTTTTGGACAATCTGACTGTTTGGCTTTTTTTTTCCAAATAATTAAAAATAAAAAAGATATACCTAAGCATAGATACAGACGAAAAAAGAACAAGAAAATAAATAAAAAATAATAACCTTAAAAATACAAAACACACAATTATTGACCTACTGGCTTTTGTATAAGTATGAGCAAGGTGCACTTGTGCAGAGTGCAGCTACCTACTTCCAGACATCTTTATCATCAATATAATCGGCTATCATCAATATAATTTTGAGTCGAATTGATAGTTATTTACAAGCTGTCAATTGAATTTGCCAGCTAACATAGATTTAGAACTGACTCCGTTCAGCGAACCCTCGCTAGTATAATTTTTATCCGGCGAAAATTTGTCGGCTTACTTAAACGTACCCCAGCGCGTTAATGGGGTAGGGGATAGATTTTTTATTATAAAAACGAGTAACTTTACGACTAATTAGGGGCGGTCGGATTACATACAATTGGCAGCTCGGGCCGCTTGAACGGGACGAGTTATAGTAATCTGTGACGAGACGTGGACGAGACTGAGTGGGACGTCGCGACGCGTGACCTCGACGGCGAGGAAGGACGGTAACGTTTTTTTTTTTTTATTGTTTATAGGCCTGCGTTTGACCGCAATCTCACCATGGTAAGTGATGATGCGGCCGAAGGTGGTAAGCACACAAAGCCTAGAAGGAACTGGCTCTCAAGTGCAGCTTTCGGAACACACCGAAAGGAGCTTGGCGACAGAAAAACGGACAGAAAATGGTGAACGGTCACTCGAATGGTTCGAATCTGTGTGCGCATTATTACAAGCCTCTAGCCCCATACGAGTATGAGGCACGAATGGTGAGCACAGATACGCAGTAGTGGGGGCAAGCTCGCGCATGTACCTACACTTTTGGCCAAATCACAGTAGCCAAATGACACGCAAGAATACAATAGACGACGAGCATTGACCAACGAACCAATCGTGTGCAGCTCGGCGCACCACCTTCTTCATTCCGCCAAACAAACTAAAAAATTAACTACTGCGCAGGTGTCAATCTGTCTCACGACTCGTGTCCCTTACCCATCCCTTAAGTGCTTATTACACCTTCCTATTTGTAGGATCCTAACTGGGATCGCTCTGACTAGGAAGCAGAAGCTGTTCTAACTGCGATTACACCTTCCTATTTCCTAGTTAGGAACCTAGTTATGATCCTAAAAATAGGACGGTGTAATAGTTACTTTACCTCTCGGTAGAGAGTGGTAGAGAGTATCCTTTATGATTAGTAACTGTACCTACTCTTCGGAGAGTATTCCTTGCCCCACCCATACAGATATCACGCATCCGGTTCCGACCATTGAGCTATTATTACTACGTATAGAGAAGCTAAGGCAAAGGTTAAGTCCCATTTTTTTAGAGTCAACTAAATTTCTCTTTACCGTTGAAACAATAATTAGTCGTCTAAGTAGATAGTAGAAACACGTAGGTAACGCTATCAGCCCCCCTAAAAAGGAAGCTAAAGCAATATTGCTAACGCAATTCATTTTTTCAAATTTACGGCAGATCTTATGCAATTCATCAATTTCGAATCTTTTATTGAATTGAATTGTATATAATGAGTGACTATAATACCAAAAAATATTGAAATTACGTAGGATCTGACGAGAATTCGAAAAAATGATTTGCGTTTGCAATATTGCTTTAGCTTCCTTTTTAGCCCCCCCAGAACGCTTTTAGGAGTATTTTTCTCGCAAAGATCGTAATTTTCACGGCGCTTACGCGTTTCGTTCTTCGTTCTATAACAACAAGTGAGGCTGGATGGCCTCACTTGAACGGAACTTAGTTGTGATGTGTGGCGTCTTCTCTATACGTAGTAATAATAGCTAAATGGTTCCGGCATCCTGTATCCGCCCGCGCGGATGGATCCGTCCGATCCACAGCCAAAAGGGATTCGAAGGGGTTACTCTGTTTGCTACACAGACATGATATATGTCATAATGTATGTAAAAATGAATTGCGTTAGCAACGTTAGCAATATTGCTTTAGCTTCCTTTTTAGAGGGGCAGAAACAAGGTAACTTTGTTGTGTTGTGGTTGGACAATTTGGCGGGAACTTTCAAAGTGTCGTTACGTTTTCTTTCATAAATTCGTATACCTATTTTTAGTTTTATTGCATATTATCGGTGGTGTTTATCCAATAAAGATGAATTCATGTGTACCAGTATAGTGAATTAGTTACGTGTACCTATCGTGACTTCAAGTTGTCTCAAAATATCCATCGTGAAGTTTCAGTAGGTAGGTACAATGACCACCATTTTACTAAAACTTGACGACAGTGCGGACTATGTGAAAGCTGTGAAAGTGATATTGTGACTTTAGAAGTAGAAGTACTGGTTGACTTTGGTCTAACTTAACATCTCTTTTTAAGCAGGGCATTATATTATCACGGTTTTTTGAATTGCGAGTGAACAAAATTATTAAGGTATTTTGGAAGCTAAAATATCTTCGCTAGGATCTACTAGTCCCAATCTATGGTCCCAATAGAATCCTGATACGGCTATCAAAATATCAATACACGAAATAACTTTGGTACCAGGCTGACAAATTCAGAATTCGAATGTGCTGCCCTGCCGTTATACGTTTTGTCCCCCCCAGTGAATTTTCAAATCTTACTTACCATTACCCACAACTAAAGAGCTATTTCTCGAATGATAAAATAAATAATAAAATAAAAATAAAAAATAAA
This sequence comes from Polyploca ridens, assembly GCA_951394255.1. NCBI lineage: Eukaryota > Metazoa > Arthropoda > Insecta > Lepidoptera > Drepanidae > Polyploca > Polyploca ridens. Next base: position 7,437 of record CATOBL010000446.1, read on the forward strand.
ATAAAAATAAAAAATAAACTTCAGTGCTTCCTCCATATATTTCAAAGATCAAAATACATTTCTCACAACTTGTAACAGTTCAATCATACCAAATTACATTAAGAACAACATATTATCATGTATTCAACTATTGCTAATACAAATTTCTCATTAAAAAAAATACAAAATGCTGCAAAAAAAATACAACAGCTTACAGCTTCAAACAAATAATGAAATACTAAGTTGCACAGTCACTTGAAATAAAAATTACACTGCACCAGCTTCCCACACAGCAAGCTGGCAACATTATGTTCAGTGAGGGAAACAGGTAGCTAAATAATTAATTTTAAGAAATGTCATCGTAGTGTACACTATGAATTACAAAAATAAAGTCCCATGAACAAACAGAGAAAATTAAGACTTAATTCTAATACAATCATATTTAAATCTGCTTAATACTAAATATTTCTAGCACTTATGAGCTACAAGTTTAGTCCGGACAATCAGTTCCCTGGAATCACTCCACTTTCCACATCACTTACATTATTAGAAAACTTTGTTTACTGATCAGGTGATGAATTTAACGATGCTTGAAAACATGCCCAGAGTCAAATGCAATACAAATTGTCTCGATAATTACCTGTACAAAAAAAGAATACATTAGAATACCATAAAATAGTCTCAACATTTCATATATTGAAGTAAATAGGTTTAAGAACCAAAATAGTAACGATTAATTTTAATAGATTCAGTATTTAGTTCAAGCTATGCTTAGTTTGGGATCATATAGCTGTGTGTCAAGAATATCACTGGGTATTATAATTAGTGTTGGATATTATCAATTTTAAACAACCTTTATTTAGGTTTAATTATTTACCTAGTCTTAAACAGGTGCCCCTGGACCACCTTTCTTGCCGATGAGGGACTTGTGTATGTGTGGAATGACACCTCCTCCTGCAATGGTGGCTTTGATCAAACTATCCAGCTCCTCATCTCCTCTGATGGCAAGCTGCAAGTGACGTGGGGTGATACGCTTCACCTTGAGATCTTTTGAAGCATTCCCCGCCAACTCCAACACCTACAAAAATATTCCAAATTCCATTTAGTTATTCCCTAGCCTAGGCAATACAGCACAGCATATTATACATGTTAATTTTATACCATAAAAAATTGAAAGTATTTATAGAAACAGCATTAAAATATGAAATTTGGTACACAAGTAGGCCATGGCATGAATAACAACAAACTACCTGCATACTGTAATATGTACAATATACTATAACTTTATCTTAATTACAAAATATACTACTTTTAACCCGAGAAGGCAGGGGGAAACAGCATTAAAATTTGCAACTCCTAAACAAACCTCAGGTGTGAAGAAATTAATGTTAGGTACCTTTATACAGTTTATGGTTAAAAAAAACTTATTATTATGAGACTGATTATTATGAGATGATGTTTACTTATTATGAGAAAATAAGTAAACCTAAAAACTTGTAAGCAAGAACCTACTGCTTAGTATATTCAAAGTTCATCGTTTCTTAGGTCTTTATCAAATATTTATGGAGGCTAGTGTTGTTTATTTACACTTTGTTTACAAAAAAAATGAGTAAGTATATAGGTAATGTAGCATGTACGTCAAATAATACTATATTTATGTGCTATAACACCAAACTAAAAAAGGTAAATAATATGGGAGAATGAGTATGCATCAAACATTTACTATATTTCCCGCCAAAATCATTTATGATACATTTATTTTTAACTTTGCATTTGCATCACTTACAAAATCATAACTTACAGGGGTAAAAACCAAAGGGATATAAATAATCACAAGATTTCTAGAAACCGTCAGTAATTTCTTATTGTAATTGCGCTACGGCGACAGAGTGCGCCGCCATATTGCTAGTATTAGGGCGTCGCGTAACCTACCTCTGCTGTGAGATATTCAAGAATAGCTGCAGAATAAACAGCCGCTGTAGCACCAACTCGTCCATGACTCGTCGTCCTATTTTTGAGATGTCTGTGAATTCTTCCCACTGGGAACTGAAAAAACAATACATTGATTTATTCCAACCATAATTTCTCCTACAAGTTGGCCGTCACCCGCCGCCATACTAAAGTGGTCATTCATATTATTCAATTTTATGAAATAGTGATTTACAACGAATTCAACAATAAAAATGATATCTAAATTCTTAGAATAAATTATGAAAACTATTCTACATACCTGGAGTCCTGCTCTCGCAGATCTGGATACTGCTTTCGCCTTGGCTTTGCCAGAATCTTTACCCGCTTTACCACCAGCCTAAAATTGATGAAAAATCCTATTAATTTTGCTCGTACGGAGCTGAAATTTCGCCAGGAGGTAAATAACACTGTTTTCCACTGAAATACACAATAAAATCACCATAAAATGCACTATATTTCACGAAATCTTGCAAAACTCACCATTTTGAAACGTGTAACACACTATCACACTACAATGAAGAACCAATACAGGAAAGGCGCCAAGCCAAATCAACGACACAAAGATGGCAGCGCGCGCCGCTACAAGCGAACAGACAGGGTGGCCAATTGCACGAGAACGGAAGTGTCGTAAACAAACAGCTCTCTTGATAGCACTTGTACAACCAATCAACGTTCCTGGAAAAGGCGGGCAAGCTACGGAGCTCAGTGCTGCCAAGCCAAATTGTATCATAGAAGCGAACTAACTTTTTTTTTAAGTTACGTTTCGTTACTCACATAAAATTGATTAAAAAATAGTAACATAGAAATAAAATAACTAAGTATAGAATGCGAGTATCGCACAGTTTCACCCAGTACCAGCGTAGGCAGATGAGCTATAGATATTTATATTGATGAATATGTGACAATAGGGACGTAACTGCGCTGTGCTCCGAATTATCGATAGCCGCATAATTCATTGTAGTATGTATAGGTATGTATGTTGCTTACCTATTTAGTAAGTTCTGGCAAATATACCAACCGCATGTAAGCATACAATTAATATTAAAATTATAACGTAAAATATACAATTGGTAAATTTATTAGGTGCCTACGCATTGCGAATGACCCTGGATGCAAACATAAAAATACGAATTTTTGCTCATTTTGAGGTAACTTAGTACCAGTTTCACTGCTTCCTGATAACGTATCCAGCAGGGTTACATGCGCATGATGCGCGCCTTGAGATAATTTTCTTACCATATTATGTCGTGCGCGGTGAAGTTCAGTTTGAAAAAGCGCGGCATTTATTCATGTGATTTATACTATACACGAGATGATTCGATGACAAAATTATCTCACGGCTCGCATGTTAGCTTTTCAGAACTAAACTGACAGATGATGAGATGATGGATGATATTTCTGGCACATAAGTTCTAGATATGTTAATTGATAGGCCTCTAATCTCGTAAATTACTGAATGTAGATAGAATAATGAAATAGAACCATATCTGGTCAAAATGCATCTGAAGACGATTCCAACAAGTCCAAACACGGCTAACATACGCTATTCCGTTACGGAGTACCAGTGTCTACTTTCCGGATCCATCATCAGATCAGCTCAATGGTCCCAAATTAATGTATTGTCATCAGTACTTGATAAGCGTGCAAATTTCAGTTTAATCTGACGTTTAGAAGTCGATGAAAATTACGTTTGAAGATTACATTATATGCATACATACATACAGGTGAAGCTTATAAAAGCGTGTTAAAAAGCGCCCCACACCATTTTATCACAGTTTTACCAACATAATTTTGTCGTACGATATGGTGACTAGAAGTAGGTTAAATAAAATCGACATCATAGATGTGTTTACATACTTAGTTACCTACACGTGAAGCTAATAAAAGCTTGTTAAACAACTGACACTTCAGTATAATATTACCGAGAAAGTAATTATACCCATTAGAATTTTTTGTTCAGTCTCAAAAAAGTCGTAAATCACAAATTCCGACTGAAAAATTCAATTAATTATTAAAACCGAATAATTACTTTAATATTTAGGTATACTATTAACATTCCATTATAAAAATAAAACATTAAGTTCTCAAAAGGCCTACAACTTGTTTATGAACTATTAGAATATTTATCGACTGCAGTATCCGTCGCGCTACATCACTAGTTGCGGCGCGGCAGTGCGGGGCAGCGCGGGAGGCCAAATCGTGCCCGCCCCTCGCGTCTATTTCACCCCCGAGACGCGTAATTTAATTGTTTGAAATGCATTAATATTTCGACTTACCGATGAAAAGTGACATTAGATTTATACTTTGAGTGTGTCCTACTATCATTACTGCACAATCGAACTGCACATTTAACCATTTTTATCGGTAAAAACAAAAAAAAACATCCGAGCAATTCGCACCTGACGCGCACAGCTAGTACTCGACAACGACTACTAGCGCTTGCGGTGGGATCGTTGCCTTGTTCAAACCCATGTCTACTGTTCTCACTTGGTTACTGCCACTCTATAGTAAGGATTATTTATTTTTATGAATGATGTACCTATGATATAATATATACAATAAATATAATAATAAATAATACAATTAAATTAACGTAATTAAATTATAACAAAACAGTTGTTTAAAAGAGTAGATTTTTTGGCGGGAACTTACAGAATGACGTTGCGTTTTCTTTTTTATTTTCAAAAATTCTTGTATTTTGAGTTTTATTGCATATTGTCGGTGTAAGTGTGAAGTGAAATGTAATGAGGTAATGTGTATCGTGACTTTTCAAGTTGTCTCAAAAAGTCCGTGAAGAGTTTTAGTACAATGACCACCATTGTAGTAAAACATGACTTTTATGGACGGTGATTGACTGAGGACTATATGTGAAAGTGATTTATTGTGAGATTGTGAGTATTCTGACTGGAAATTATAATCTAATTCGACACTGGCCGAAATAATTCCTAATTTGGATTTGGTTACCAACCTTAAAACGATGAAGAAGTATTCTAAGGCCTTTTTGGCGGGAACTTGCAGAGTGACGTCCACAGAACATTATTACTCTGACGAGGTGACGTCGCACTTTCGTTATTACATAAATTCGTGTATTTTGAGTTTTATTGCATATAATCGGTGGTATTTTATCCAATAAAGATCAATCCATGTGCACTATATAGTGAAGTGAAATGAATTAGCTATGTGTATCGTGACTTTTCAAGTTCTCGAAAAGTCCATGAAGAGTTTTAGTACAAAACAACCATTGTCGTAAAACATGACTTTTATGGATGGTGACTGACTGAGGACTGTGAAATTGAATATGATAAAATTATTGTGACTGGAAATTATAATATAACTCGACACTGGCAGAAATAAGTCCTAATTTGGATTTCGTTGCCAAACTTATAATTAAGAAGAAGAAGAAGAATACTAAGAAGAAGAAGGTACTGGGTTCGAATCATAGAGTGTTCGAATCCTATAATGAGCTTGAGTTTTCAGTGAAGTAAAGCATAGCACAGTGGTAGGGTACTTTGTAGCTTGGTTGGCTACCACCCTCAAGATAAAAATCTGTCGCGTTAAGCACCTACCGGTGGGCGCGGATCAGTGTCAGTTCACACCGAGACGACCGTCGCACACTTTTTAAGATACTTAGTCTACAATAAAGAATTCACGCGGCTACACGATGCGCATCGCGGCGTCGCCCGAAACAATTGCATCGTCACGTCGCGTCTCGTGTGAACAGACCCATAGGCTTTGAGCGATTACTACATTCTGCCACATCATCACTTACCATGGTGAGCCTACCTAGTAACAAAGTACTGACATAATACAAGAATACAAGCTTTTTGTAGTCACTTTACTTTCTGTTGTCTGTACTTGCATTATCATCCAATATACGTAGGGTAGAGGCACCAATAAATGAACGTTTAAGGGTTTTGTCCATCTTTAAATAGCTATAACTCAGTCATTTCATGACATAGGCGCTTGTGTTTTTTTTTCAATAATACCTTAAATCCTTATTAATTGAAGGATTAAAGTAATTATATCCTACATCTTCAAATATTTTTTTAAAAATTGTAAATGTAGGAAAATTTAGGTTTTACCCCTATAGTTGAACACTGAGCCCTAATTATGAACGTTTTGTACCCAAAAGTTGAACTAACATTTGAATAGGAGTAGATTCCATATTAGTTCGTTCATTTAATGGATTAATGAACCATAAAATGAACGAATAATATTCAAAGTGAATATTATTCGTTCAACTTGAGGCAAATATACCCAAAGGTTGAACGAATAAAATGTGAACCGTTCAAATTTCGACCACCGATCTTAATGGTGATTCTATAGGAAAGTTAGGTTTAACATAATCAAAAACTCTAAAATAATTTGTTCAACTTTTGGTAACTAAGTTCATAAATTTAATAAAATTCATTTGAGTATTTTTGTTTTTGTGTTTAATCGTTAACTGAAAGATTTTAATGGGTATAAAAATTAGACCTTTTTCCATTAGTTGAACGCCGTTCATCTATTGGATCAAGTGAACAAAATTTAATCCATTACTTGAACAGTAAATTTCTCTAAAAAACGGTAAATAATGTAATAATATTTATTAAGTTATTGAAAGCAGAATATATCAAGATTTTATTCCAAACAAAACTACTCTAATATGACATTAATTCTTTCTATACGCTGACAATGTTCTTAAATTTGGAGGGACTTACCGTTAGAAGGTTTCCATATAAAACCGATTTTTGGCGGGTACCGTACACATAAAAAATTCACCGCAAGCGCGTCTGGGCTGTCATTGTCAATGTTGTTAAGGAATATGGAAGAAAAAATATTGCCTTATGGGGAAAAAAATATTGCAAACATGTAAATTTAGGGATTATATTATATTTCTTTAATTTTCGGTCGATCGTTCATCTATTGGGGGTCGGTCATCTTTTGGTGCCACTACCCTACCTATACCTCAGCTCAATCGGACACTGGGAAGTGGGTCTAATTTAACTTGCAAGATTCATACAGACACTATGGAACTAAATAAAAGCTTGTAAAAACAATACCTTTTTATTAGAAAGAAGACCATGTGATAATGAATGGGATTCTCTGTATAGTTAGGTCATCACGTTTAACATACTAGCTGTTTAGTTTAGCTGTTACTAGCGGCTTCACATACGTTTCCAGTTTGAAAAATCTGCCTATCTAGAAAAAAGTAATTTGGTATTTTCTAGATATTTATAATTAGTATCTTGCAGGAGTTTCGCTTCTTTGGTAAGAATAGCGTGGTATATTAGTAGGTCTATGAACGCCTATGCTTGAATGTAGCGCTCGCTTCTCGCATTTTAAAAAAACAACGTCCAAATTTTTACAAAGAATTTATTGAAAAAATATCATGTTTTGGTAATATCATCACAGTAATTTGCTATTTACATATAAATAGCTACATTGGAACAGGTAGCTTACATATAATATTAATTACTGAATAATTGCATTAAACGATTGTTTTAATTAGTATGATGTAGTTGATGGTACATAGTGGTAACAAGTTTTTGTAAGTGGATGATCTAATGACACTTATTGCAATGGCAGCGCGCCCGCGCCGGCGAGTGTACTGTATGTACTATGCGGTGCGGTGCGGTGCGGGGAGTAGACCGAGCTTCATTGGTCAGCGGGGTCGTCGCTGTCGTTGAACTCGTCGCACCGGTCCTCCAGCTCGTACTGAAAACAACACACATTTATTCAACAAATACTAATTGCGACTATAAACTATACAAGAAAATATATTGGTTAATTGTACATTAATATGAGAGGTATGTTGTTGTTTTAGAAAGCCCCCATTGTTGCTCGATTTTTCGAACACGTGTATTAGACACGTGTTTGATAGAAATAATGATATAGTGTAGTGGTTACCTCATCGAGCTGCAGACACTTGCCCCACTCGGCGAGCGTGATGCGGTGGTCGTCGTCGCTGTCGCACACGTCGAGGAAGGGCGCGATGCAGTGCTCCAGCGACATCAGCGGCGCGCGGATCGGGAACAACTCGTGCCGAGAAACGAACCTGTGTCACACATAATATAAGTACAACTCTCTGTAGGTATACCTCACGATGGCGGCATTGATCCTTTGAGCGAGTTAGTGTACCTGTCATTGTCGTGCGCGTCGAGGTCGCACCACTTCCAGATGGCGGCGTTGGTCCAGCGGCGCGTGAGGTTGGACTCGGCCTCGCGCTCCATGCGCAGGTAGTGCGGCGTCAGCTCACGGCGCTCCGCCATGTCGCGCATTATGTTGAACAGCCAGTCGCGCATGCGCCGCGGGAAGTCGGACATCTCGCTCTCCGAACACTCCTGGAACACACCCACAACCGTTTTCGTACAGTAAAGAAACACGCAAGATGCGATATCGGTACTAAATATTGTGAAGAGTAGCGGGCCTAGCGACGAACCCTGAGGTACACCGGATGTTATACTAATCTATGATGACATGTAGCCATTAAGCACAAGTGCTCGACTTCAATTTTCAATATAAGAGACAAACCATTACAGTAAACTGCCATAGACACTTACTTGATATAGCTTTCTGAAAATAATTATATGGTCTATTAAGTCAAAGGCCAGTGAAGATCGCATCAACTTGATGAAACTTGATGTCGTCACAAATTGGTTGATCTTCTCCGTAGAAAACCATGTTGTGTTTCCGAAAATATATTTGATTCACATAAGTAGGTGTAGAGTGTGTTGTGTAGTGTTGTGTAGTGTTGTGTAGTGTTGTGCTAGTTACCGGCATCTCCCGGCAGGTGCCGTAGTACTCGATCTGCACGTGGTGGTACTGCGGCCCGCGGCACAGCTCCGAGTGGTCGAGGCACAGGCAGCGCTGCCGGTACACCTCGCAGTCCGACGACCACGTCTCGTTGTGGTTCGTGCACACCTGACACATTCACATTACCACCTTACTAACGCCCTCACGAAGGTCGAAGCTACTCACTTACTACAGGTTTAAAAGTTCAAATGAATAGAACCGGTTAAGGAACTCGGTAAGCTCAAATTTTGGACTGTATAAAGTTGGTCGCGAAGGTTTGGAAGATTGGTTGCGAAGGTCTATTTGAATAAATGATTTTGAATTTTGAATTTTGAAATTTTTGGTCCTTCGAGCCGAATAGGAATTCAACGAACCGAATTATCTTCTAGCTTGTACAGTTCCCCGAACTATACGCTGACTATATTAGCTATGTAAAGGTACATATATTTTGAATAGATGTAAAGGATCCGTAGAGGGTCACCTTGCGCCTGGAGTCGGTCTCGTAGGGGCAGTCCTTGATGCAGTTGCAGACGGCGTCGCCGTGCTCGTCGATCTCGCACACGCGCCCCGCGCTGCAGTGCACCTTCACACACGGATCTGTTACACACAAAACAGACAACACACACATTATTTAAACACCAATAAATAATAAGTCACAATTAAAATTTTCATTACACGTTAAATTTCAATTTAGGCTCCATTGAAAGTAAAAGCTACTGAAGTTGCCAAAGGTTCATCGACCAAACTACTCAGAACATAACTGAAAGACATGTTCTTAAGTGTTCTCAAAAAAGGTACTCGTGCAGCTGGCGATACATGTATGAGTATTAGTAGTGATCTCTATCGAACTTACCATCGAGGTAGACGTCATTGTTGCCCTCCTGAGACTCCTCATTCAGAATCTCATTTACGCGCCGTTTCTCAGCTTCCTAAATAAAACAATTTTATTTTATAATCGGATACAATGGCCCTGATTCTGTTGTTCACAACTAAACTAATTTTAATTTCACTATGTCTCTTTCTAACAAAGAACATAAGAAAAGGATGTAAGAAATTTAGTCCTGTCAAATTAGTCCAATGCTTGTTTTCAATATAAATTTAGTCGCCATCTATCGCGGTTACGCCTAAATACACGCAAAATAAGACGGCAAAGACTAATTTGACAACTTAAAATATGTTCTATCCTTTTTCAATAATGTTCGTATGAAAGAGATGAGATGTAACTAAAATTAGTTTAGTGCGATTGACAACAGAATCGGCACCATTATTTACTTTGAATCTTGAAAAGTAGGAAGATCATCCAGCAAGCAGGGTGCACTTGTATTGGCAGGTTACCTGGAAGCGTCTCTCGTCGAGTCCCTCGGCCATGGCGAGCTCGATGTGTTCGGCCTCGGTATCGAGTGCCGCCCCTCCCGCACCTCCCGCCCCTCCCGCCGACGGCGCCCGCTCCGTCGTCGTCGTTTTAATGCGCTTGTGACGGCGACGGTGTTTCTGAACACAACAAATACATTATGTACCATATAACTTATCTACCTTAGATACTAATCTCCTTGGGAACTTTGTTTGTGACTCAAAATGCGAATCGTCATGCGAATGTCCAGATACTGAAACACTACTCACATTTAATATGTGATGTCATTTGATAGTTATGGGATAGGCGTTTCTCAAATATTTAGAATGGTCTTATGTGGCGTTTCAGTATGGTCATAATCTCACCGTGGTAAGTGATGTTGTGGTTTGTGGTGTGAGCATAGACTATTCAATGTGATTTTTAAGTTTCCAACTTCTCTTTTTTTATACCACTTAGGTGGCAAACAAGCATACGGCCCGCCTGATGGTAAGCGGTTACCGTAGCCTATGGACGCTTGCAACACCAGGGGTATCACTCGCGCGTTGCTGACCCTGCAGAAATCTCTTCACACCCTTTTTGTTTGATTATAATGTATTGAAATTCAACGTGTTCCTAGGTTCACATTAAACCAGCCTTTTCTATTGCTATTGTTTTCCTTTCCTTCCTTACTTTTCATGTTTAAAAAACTTTACTGAACCGCGATAACTTGACCTTATGGTGTAGTGTAAACGGACACCAGAAAAACATAATGATCTAAAAGGGTACCTACGCTACTTATCTAAATCGTGAAAAGAGTAGTACAAAACTATGTTACCTCAGCGTCAACGGTGCATATGACCGCGACCACGAGGGCCAAGTACAGCAGGCCCCTCATGTTGCCCCTTCTGTGAACAAACACTCATTTTTACTAAATACGTAGAAAAAATTAACTATTAAAATCATCTTCCGTCACGTTGGTCAATGATTGACGGGCCAGGTGGCGTGGTTCCGCAAAATATAACTAAATAGTATTAAAGTACCTACTTATACTATAAGTTAGTTGTGACTATGCTAAAGATAGATAATATGAAATAAAGAAACCCAACACACCCAACCAACATTAGAACTTCATTTAGAATATAGCAAAAGCGCTTACTGCACGAAATTCATTCTCATATAGTGTTACAATTACAAATTCCTAGAACAATTTGATACAATTAATTACATAGTGTAGTGATATCATTCAATCGCGTAACCCTGGATGCCTTATCTATTCATACTAATCAAGCTATGGAGATCCGTCCGCTACAATATTTATCTTAGCATTTACTGAGAATATTTTTTTCAATTTTTATAAAAAAAAGCAATCGGCCCGCACGATGGTAAGCGGTTCCCGTAGCCTATAAACGCTTGCAACGAACTTGAGACCTTATTCACTGCAAGAGCATATCTCCACATCTATACTAATATATGCTGAAGAGTTTTTTAGTTTGATTGTTTGTTTAAACGCGCTAATTTCTGGAACTATGGCTTGGACTCGGATTCTAAAAAATATTTCACTAATAGGAATAGCTATATATCCCCGAGTGTTATAGGCTACTTTTTATCCCGGGAAAGCGGATGAATCCGCAGAGCTAGTTAATTATTATGTTATTTGGCTACTTCTGTAAGGTAATGTATGTAGGTACATTCGGACTGCCCCGAATTTTGAACGGAAGAACCCGTTAATTTGATTTTAGTGCATTTCTGATTACAGAATGCAATAAAACACTGGTGCGTTGTATATTGGGGGCACATCCTATGCATACACTAGCACTAGGCCTATTTGTAAATGCGTCAGTTATATACATAACTATGTATGTCGTATATAGGTGTGTTGAATTTAATTGCTTGTAGATACTTTAACGCATTGAATTATTACACAAATTCAATGATGTTATGTTATTTTCAGAGAACACCGTACACGCTTTGTTCGCAGCCACATAAATAGCCCAAAGGTCCTCCAAATATCCTTTAGCACGAAGTACAAATTCTCACGGCATATTCTATAAGTACTAATTAATATTCGGAATGTATCGGATATGCCATGCATTAATTTCTTATAATCCTCAACCACTTTAGGGCACTCTCAGGATTTATCGAGTTTCCAAGTAATTTACCTATGTCGGAGTAAAAAATACATTTCTAATAAGTATGATTTGGAGGATGGCGCCAAGCTTACTCGTGCATAGACAGAGGCATGTCAATTGTCCAGGAAACTTAGCGCTACACGCTGCCATTTAATTTATTAGAAGTTTATTTTGTGCGCCTGTTTATTGAAGACGGCTTAGCGGCTAGGTAACGTAGCGCAAGTGAATCCGTGGCATAGCTAGTAGAAAGAAATGGCTTATAATCAGCTCGGGAACGCCCAGTAAGTGTGATGCACGAGGTCTTGGAGGCGTAGGGCCCGCAATGTCAATGGCATTGCAGAAAGCTATCTCGGGGCGCAGTGCATCGCCCCCGCTCCAATTACTAGCCTCGATCGTACCTCACTTACATAACGATGACGTGTTACCAAGCAAAAGGAAATAGGCTCGGGTTACCTCTCTACGAAGAATGTGATAATTTACTGAAGATACTATTCGGATTTCCTTTATAATTTTCCAACAAAAATAAATAAGTGAAACACTTGAGAGCCACTTCCTTCTAAGCTTTGTGTGCTTTCCACTTATGGTCAAACACAGGCATATGCATTCATAGTAATTAATTGGAGAACAAGGCTTTAGAGAGGTTATGTATGACTAGCCTGGGCCCGCGGGCTCACCCGCGTTATCGTGAGCTTATAATAATATAGCCTATCAATTCCTCAATAAACGGTATTATTATTTTTTCAATTCGGACTGTTGGTTCTTGAGATTAGCGCAAACATACATTTAAACTCTTCAGCTTTATAACATTAGTACAGATATAATTTTTGCATATTTTTAACAGGCTATTAACAATTAGTTGTCGCAATGCAGGAATTGCAAGCATCTTGTCACCGTAAGGTGTCACCCGACACTATCCCAGTTGCGGATGACCTCATGCATGCTCACATCTGCTCAAATGATACACAATAATGCTGTTAGGTTCCGCAGCCATAAAGTAATACCTACCTACATGTTGAGTCATCATTGCGACCTAAAGTTTGCATAGCGAACTGTATAGTACCAAGGTGGCACGGAATTTTGTTACTTGATTGAATCGTCTTTGTTTCATATTTTTGTCTGTTTGTTTGTTCAACCATCACTGAAGAAGTAATCGACCGATCGTGATAAAATTTGGCATGCAGATTGCCTATGATATGGAGAAGGACATAGTCTACTTTTTATCCCCGGAATGCGGCGACACCGCGCGGGAGTTACTAAAAGCCTTGCCCTGACAGCATCCACTAAAAATGATTTTTGGAAATTCCACCCCTAAAGATTTAATATAGGGTAACGCAGCTTTTATTGAAAAGAGAAGAAAAATGCCGTCTAGTTTTATTTCAGCTTAATTGCATCTCTCAAGAGTGTGGTTACATCATCAATCATCATCAATATTGGCCGCCACCGGCGCGAGCGCAGGCGCTGGCATGACCTGCGCCATGAAACGGTGCAAGATAATTCTTTCAATTCAACCTGTCAACGCAATGTCACGCCGCACCATCACATGTTACTGCTATGTTGACTAAATAATGGACACAGCAAGCAGTTTGCATATGCCTGCAGCTTTAGCTTTAGCAACGGAACTCCACTGAATTAGGGAAGCTTATGAATTTTAAATAAACTGGGGTACGGTGAGATTTGACATGCCCTTAATCATTGTTAAAGTTAGCGCACAGTCCCGCAGCCCGAATAACTAGCCTTCATAGATATTGAATAATTTTCAGACCAATTGCACAGTTTTACCACATACAGTTGCGCAACGAATGTACTTACGCAGAGCAACGGAGGGGAACTCGCGGGGTGTCGGGACGGCCCGGCCGCGCCAAGCTAACACCGCTTAGTTAGCTCGATCGTCCGCGAAAGGTTGACGCGTTCTTGTTTGTGAATGTTGTAGGTACTGTTCCGTGCTCAGGGTTCAGTGTACCTATATTATAATGTCGCAGACAAACTGTTCTGTATACGGCTGTAAATCAACGACGAAATATAATAGAGATTTAAAATTTCATAGATTTCCCCGTGACGCAAGGTAATTTATTCCTATAATTTCGTAAGATGAGTTCCCACCTACTATATACCTGCAATATGTAGTCTAAAATATGTTTGATTTAAATTATACTGTTGTAGTTAGACCTATATAATTTATTCTGCGTGTTCAGTCAACGAACGCAGAAGTAGCTTAACATTTTAGTAGGTACCTTGTCGTAGTAAATAGTATCTACCAAAAGTGAGAGTGGTTTGAATTTGTCATTAATATAAGCTGTGACATTGTACCAAAATAATCCAGGTTGATTATTATGTTAAGTTTGCACTAAATGAATTGTTAAACCTTGTTCCACCATCCCTTTTTTTACACCGAACCACTAGACGCCGCACATAGGGGTATTTGACCCAAAAATACGGACAAAATTATTTTGCGGTCTTAAATAACATATAAGTTCAAAACAGTGATATTTATAGTAAAATTTATTTTTTACTTAATGGGGTTTGGAAATGGCAAAGAGTGAAACGTATTTAAGCTACTTCTTCAGGAAAAAGTGTAATCTAACATTAAAAATGTCGATAAAATTATTAATTTATAGGGTTTAATTATTCAGAGGATGAGCCCCACTCGTCTTCATCAATAGAAATACTTATTTCATCCATATCTTGAGTAATTTCAGCTTCTTCATTTGATGCCTCAACTTCACTCGGCAATAACATTACCATGGCTACTGCGCTAAATGGCCTTGATCTTTTTGTTGGTTTTGGCCTTATGCTACTCATTAAGGGATCTGATTTTAGGAGCAACCTGTTTAAAACGTCTTGGTTGCATTGCTCACGAGAAAACTTTCGTGAGAAGTTTTAGCGAAATTGCCTGAAATGTTTGTTTCTCGCCTCACCTGCTTCTTCCGAAAAAGTTCCGATTGGTAGTAAGGCATGTTGAACTACAAGCGGACCGTGAATCAGTACCTTGTCTACCGTGGGCGTCATGGGATGCCAGGAGTATAACTCTACGTATAACTCTACATATAACAATGCTGTATCATGGCATTATGCTGAAAACTTTTCAATATTAATTTTATGCGCACTGGAAATCACTTTCAATATTGCAGCAAATCTTTCGATCAACCTTAGATCAATCCCAAGAATTTCTGAAGCGACTTGCGGTTTCTCAAAGAATCTTCGACTTGTGTTCCCGTCATTACTGTTGCCGAATCCGGCTTAAACAGGTATTTCCACTGTTTTCCTTTATGAAAACATGTTCTGTCCTGTTGGCAGCAGAACACCTGGTCTTCATTTCCGACTTAATATAAGAAAATTTGTGGCGAAACTCTTGTATTTATTCAATGGGATATTATGGTTTGTTTATTATTAAGTTCTCCACAAAATCCCACTTCTTTGAAAATTCCCTTTCTGTGCTAGTTTTCCCTATATTAATAAATATTCTCATGTCTTAATTCTTACACCAGAACCACCTACTAGGGAAAAGAAGTTGATATTAGAACATAAAACGCATAATTTAATTTTGTTTTGTAAAATGACAAATGACAAAGAAATAAAAAAAAAATACAATAGGCAAATTTAGGCAGCCAATCTTAACTTATTCTAAAAGTAGGATAGTTATATCAACTTACTAAAACAAAAAATATACCCGGAAGCTCCCTGAAATACAATAAAATCTCTAATGTATATATTATTGACACAAAATATCATAAGTTTGTTTTGCGGTTCATAATAACTAAAATATCTACTAATATTCTGATATTATTTTGAAATAATTGAGAATTACAGATAGTACACACCTGGTTCCATATTATCCATCCTAAAAATAACCAGTCTTAACTTCCCCACTTCCTTAAAATAGTTGGAAATGCAGGACTTCAAAATCGTTTACTTATTATTTATTTACGTATTCGCTGCAAGCCACTTAGATAACGGCTTCCTAAAACTTAACGCAAGCCTACTAAAATAAAATTACGTGAGATTCATATTCTCTATGCATTGCGGTACCATTATGTATCTACCGTCACCGGGAATTGATTACTTTGTATACATTGACTTTTGACCGCGTTTTTGGGTCGAATACCCCTCCGTGCGCCGGGAAAATTTTCAGCAGTACGTTGTAGTCATACCGAAAATACGGACACAGCATTTTTCATTCACATTTATAATGCGTACAGCAAGGGAGTGGCTTCCGGCGTCTGTGTTTCCCGACTCTTACAATCTAGGCCAGATGCCTTTCAAGGACAGAGCGAATAGGTTTCTTCTGGGTAAGCATGTTCCATCTTAGGCTTCGTCATCGTCCCTCGTGGGCGGGTCAGTGGCCAAACGCAAGCCCATTGAATTAAGAGGCAGAAATGGTCAAAAGTCTCTACGTTCCAGCCCAAATTATATGAAACCTGCTAGCTCTACGGTATTGAAATTTAAATATATGATACTTAAGGATATAACAAACACATCGCCCGAGCCGAAAACACGAATTCAATTAAAAGCCTCGATAAAAAAAAATGCCAAACATACCTCTGAAAATCAAGAAATTCCCAAATATATCCAACGCCTGAAGGTATTTTGATACGATTTTTTTCATCAATATAGTACATATCATAAGCAAATAAACGCCCGAGCTAGTTTTTTGAATTTGCGATCCAGTTTTTCATAATAATGATTTTAAAAAAAGTCGCTTACGTCAAATTGATCTGAGCACCATCAACATCATACCACACTCTATTGTCCTGCAACTGGCGTATTTTGCTTCGCGCTCACTCGCATTCCGCGGTGATCCGCGTTGCTAGACGGACCTGTGTCATTTTTTTTCAGAACTTTCTCATGATAAAACCCTCTCAAATTATTAAAAAAATATATCAAATTATCTTCAGAAGACAGTGGAAAAATGCATGCTCGTAAAATTAAGGCAATTGAGCCTATTATTTGCTTGCTATAAATAAAAATATATAAAATAAAATCTGTTGAGATTGATGCTTTTGAAAATTGTCACCGAGCCATGTCGTGGTACTGACAGAGACTGATTGTTATTTTCGTCTTTGCTAGGTACGGCTAGGGTAGCCTAAGGGGCTAAGGCGCGGGGTATTTAAGTACTCGCGACTGAAGGAGGTTGATGAGTCAAATCCTGGAAAATGTATTTTTTTTTCAAATCATACGAAATGAAAAATCAGCAATATATATTATTTTTAATGAGCAATTACCTATTTCGTTACTTACCTGATTAAATAACACCTCATTCAATATTATTTATTTTGAGATCAAAGAAAAGGTATGAAAGGTAGGTTGACTGATACTGCTAACAGTAGGTGCCCCGAAGTCGGGGCGGGCATGCCAGCCACTACTGCGGTCATCAAGTCATCTGTAGTCATCGAGTCGAGCCGGTAAACTTTTATTTTCATTGTTTTATCACAGTATTATTGTGGTCCAGTCGCGTAGTCGTCAAGTGTCAATGGCACAGTAACATTAGTAACAGTAAGAAAAATATTACACAACTTACGTTGATTAAGTTTCTACTACTTACTAGACTGGTTAGTTGGAATGTGAACCCATCGTATATTTACAATTACTAGTAGTGAGCTCGGCTATCATTGTGCCGATTATCGTAACGGTCAATGGCCTGATGGCCAAAAGCCTCGAGGCTCTCGGCAGTACTCCTCGATACAGCTCGCATTGTGAGGAGGTTCCTGTTTCTGCAGCCCTACCGGTAGCTTAGCTTTTTCAGCCAATCAGCGAGCCAGGCACAGTTTTATATCAATAAAATTAATAAAATTAGGATAACTTTTTTTCCAAAACATTATATATTACTTCCTTAAGGTGGATGCTCAGCATGAGGCAGGAAATTTTATATTATATGGGTCAAAATAGCTTTTTGAGTTAGATGCCTGCAATAAGGATCATTCACATAACAAAATTCAAACTTTTTGATTACTACAGCGGATGCACATAACCTTTTTGAGCATAATGTTTTTTAAATTATTAATATCCATCAATAATGACAAAGTTATTAAAGTTTTAAAAACAGCTTAATTAATACGCTTGCTCCCGCTTGTACATTAACGTTGACGTCATAATTCTGCCACCATGCAAGTCTGTTTGTAACCTTTTCACGGCTTAACCACTGAACAGATTTAAATACAATTTGGCAGGGAGATAGTCCAATTAGTGGAGAAGGACAAAGGATACTTTTGAACGTAAATGATCTTCATTGCTCAAAAATACAATTATGTTACATTTTACATACCTCGGTGATACCTGCAGATTTTTAACTACCGCGGTATTACCTGCGTTTATCCTATATTATCACTCAGTAAATTTGACAGCGATAGCTTAGAAGTATCACCTCACCTGCCAGCTTTATAAAAAGAAGTCCTTATGCACTGTTGATGTTATGCACTACCTTTTAGCTGGTAGAGCATTTTTTTTTTTGAGTTATTGTTAATGCCATATAATGCGCCTGGAGTGCTATTCTTTAACAGTTGATGGGTTTTTGCGTAAAAATATTAATATGGAAAACGAGGAGCCTCCTAGGATAAAGGTAAGGACTTACCAGGAACTCCTATGGTAATCCAGCACAGTGATAAGCACTATTTTTTCATATCAGTTCACAAATCACAAAGTTCAATGTTTCTCGGTCTGTAGCGTTTTTCGTACTAAACCTTGCGGGGTTGCGGGGCACGCGCGTTTCGTTTCACTCGCACACACGCGCTTGCGATCACGGCGATGCGTCGCCGAAGTATCTCGAAGATTCCCGAAGCTCTTTTCTCGCTTTCACATATGATGTGGGAAAAGGAGAGGAATCGGGAAGTAGAGGCTCGTCATTGAAACTCAATATGAGTAGGTTTCTACTATAAATATTATTATAGGTATTTTGGCCTAAACAACAGTTGATAGGAAATGTTCTGATTGAGTTATAAACGTGATATTTTTAACTAACTTCTAAAAAAAGAGGAGGTTCTCAATTCGATTGTATTTTTTGTTTTTTTTTTATGTTTGTAAATATAATGGTGCTCTTCTTCAAAAAAGGCTATAAGGCCCTATTGAAGAACTACCGCCCGATATCCTTCCTAAGCCACGTTTATAAGTTGTTTTCGGGAGTCATTAGGAATTCTCTTGCACGTAGGTTTGAAGACTTCCAGCCTCCCGAACAAGCCGGTTTCCGTAAAGGCGTTAGTACCATAGATCACATACATATACTTCGCCAAATTATACAGAAGACTGAGGAGTATATTTGGCCGTTATGCCTTGTGTATGTGGACTATGAAAAACCCTTCGATTCAGTTGAGACATGGGCGGTATTACAGAGTCTACAGCGGTGCTTAATCGACTATCGCTATATCGAATTGTTTTTTTTTTTTTTTTTTTTTTATACCACTAAGGTGGCAAACAAGCATACGGCCCGCCTGATGGTAAGCAGTTACCGTAGCCTATGGACGCTTGCAACACCAGGGGCATCACTCGCGCGTTGCCGACCCTGAAGAAATCTCTTCAGACCCTTTTTGAAGAACCCCATGCTGTACTCCAATGGGAAAACCACGGCGGGGAGCTCATTCCACAATCTGAGCGTCCGCGGAAGAAAACTCCTTTGAGCCCGCACAGTTCGAAACAATTCTGGTTTCAATATGTGAGGATGGACTCCCCGTCGATGGCGAGAGTTGCGATGGTAGAAAGTAGCTGTGGGCATCAAGTCGAACAATTCCTTAGAACACTCTCCGTTATACAAGCGGTAGAACACACATAAGGAGGCAAAGTCTCTCCTCAGACTAAGGGGCTCTAAACCGCTTGTGAGCTCGGGATCGTCAACAATTCTGATGGCACGTCGCTGAACCGAGTCTAAAGGCCCAAGCTGGTATCCAGGTGCTCCCGCCCATAGATGACAACAGTACTCCATATGAGGCCGGACCTGCGACTTATAAAGTTGCAGCCTTTGCCCCGATGTGAAGTACTGCCTCGCTCTATTGAGTACTCCAAGCTTTTTGGATGCCAGCCTAACCTTGTCTTCCAAGTGACTTCGGAACAAAACGTCGCTAGAAATGTCGACACCAAGGATCCCGATGCTTTGACTGATGTTCAAGGAGGTGCAGGTGTTTGTACAGCACAGCCAATATGTCAATCCGAGTACAGGACGAGAGTACGAGACCAATCCAGTTGCAGAAGGGTGAAAGACAGGGTGACCTTTTACCACTGTTATGGAGGATGTATTCAAGCTCTTGAACTGGAAAGGTTATGGCATCAACGGTGAACACATCTCTCACCTTCGACTTGACGACGAAATAGTCATAATGGCGGGAATCGCTGGAAGCTTTGAACATCATGCTCAATGATCTCAAGAGACTTTCCCAACAGGTCAAGATGAACATATACAAGACAAAAATTATGTCTAATATTCATATTCCACCAATACCCGTGATAATTGGGAACACTGCTCTCGACGTTGTAGACGAGTATGTTTACCTAGGACAAATTGTCCAACTAGGTAGGTTCAACTTTGACAAAGAGGTCAACGGAAGAATCCAACTCGGCTAGGCAGCATTCGGGAAGCTACGGCATATCTTCAAGTCTAGAATACCTCAGAGTCAAAGTCTTAAGACAAAGGTTTTCAATCAGTGCGTGTTACCAGTGATGACATCCGGAACATGGACGTGGTCTTAAACTGCTTGTCGCATAAATAAGCTCAGAGTCACTCAGCAAGCTATGGAATCAGCTATGCTCGGAATTTCTCTAAGAAACAGGATCCGAAACGAGGACATTCGTAGGAGAACAAAAATTATCTATATAGCTCGTAGAGTTAGTAAGTTGATGTGGCAATGGGCAGGCCACATCGCTTAAAGAACCGATAACCGATGGGGATGGAAGTTTCTCGACCATTAACTGGAAGGGGACACCGTGCAGGACGACCTCCCACCAGGTGGACCGGCGACCTGGTCAGTGTCACTGGGCGCTGCTGGATTCAAGGGCCAAAACCGCAGAAAGTGGAAGTTAATGGGGGAGGCCTATGTTCAGCAGCGGATATCCTTAGGCTGATATGATGATGATGATGAATAAAAATGGTAGGTAAAGAGGAAATTTTATTGAGAAATTCTACAATTATAGTACAGTATCCAATACAATTATTGTAACAGTGATGGAAGAAGACCTGTTTATTTGTCAAATAACATCTAATATTTCGATTGAGGTCCGATTTTTTGCCTCAATTTTCATTTTATGAGGACGCCTTGTTGTTTTCAATTATATTGAGTTTGCATTGTGATATATCGCTAAGTTTAAAAGTTACATAGTTTTGTTTGCGTGGTGATCACTGTAGTGAACAAGAATTTAAAAAAAATACATAAAAAGTAATTTAAAAAAAAACGCTCGATAAAATTCAACATAGTTTCCCTCCTTTTAATTTGTGCACATTATGAAGACTCACAGTGTATACGAGTAGGATACTCTCCTGTCTGTCCATTTGTCACACCCTGTTTTCTCGGAATTGATAGAACACAAATTTTATTCAGATAAAAACGCTTAGTTTCGTGACCCGATGACACTTACCTAAGTAGCGTATGTAAAAGAATTCTGGTTTTGGGGGACAATTACCTAACCTGAGAAATATTATCATCAGTATCCACTTTTAAAAATAAATATCTTGAGTCATTTTTCACACACGGCTACCTGATCCCAAACTAAGCAGAACTTGTAAATAAATCTCTAAATAGTATAAAAAGAAGTCGTTTTCCGCGTCCGTTTGTCTCTCTGTTTATCCGCTAACTCTAAACCACGCAACGGATTTTGATGAAGTTTTAACTATATAATTATTGCTACGTAAAGAGAAGACGCCACACATCACAACTATGTTCCGTTCAAGTGAGGCCATCCGGTCACACTTGTTGTTGTAAAACGATGAATGAAACGCGTAAGCGCCGTGAAAATAACGGCGTTTGCGAGAAAAATACTCCTAAAAGCGTTCTGATAGCGCTACGTGATTCTACTGTCTGTTTAGACGACTAATTATTGTTTCAGTGCTAAAGAGACCTTTAGTCGACTCTAAAGAAATGGGACATAACCTTTGCTTATGATAGCTTCTCTATATGTGGTAATAATAGCGCAATGCTTTACAGCAAATCATCATCATTAATATTTTAAATGATATCATAGATTTAAAATTAGCCAGAAACAGTATACGCGATACCGTGACCGGGTGGCGTGGGCGGGCGCGCAAATCGCTCCACTGACACCACATTATGACATTGTGAAGACGTAAGACATTGACCCATGCGAAGTCGGGGCGGGTCGCAAGTACTTACTACACCCAGACTCGGGACATGCAAATATGTTCACAGATGGATATCCTTGGTGGGAATCGAACATAAGATTGGCGGGGTGGAATCTTAACCAACTACGCCAACTGGCCCGTCAACATTTTTTTTAAAGTTATTAGAAAAAAAAATTTGGTAAATGTTTATCTGCAGTTTGTCTACTGTTAACATTTATACTGTGTCCAATTCAAACAGCGTCGTTCTCGCGGAAATGTTTAGATGGCGGTGTGTCATGTTGAATTGTTTGTTTGCAATGACGCACTTCTAAATAGAGGGAGCTAGTATTTTTTGTTTGCTTAGTTCCGATAATTTCCGCTAATATTATGTGAAAATGTGGCGCAAGGGTCAAAACTGAAATCCGCTCGAGAGTATTCTGCGCCTTAAAAAAAAACAAGTCAAAACAATTATTCACAATTCACAATAAGTCATGTTATAAATACGAAAGTATTCGCTTTATTATATTTTTAACATAGGCTGTATGTCGATTTTGTTCACCCTTGCTTCGACCTGCGGGCGCAAAGCTAATGCGGCGCGCGACAAAATAAAATACGCGCCATTTTCCATATCAAAAAATCAACTTCATAAATCCAAGTTTTTTTTTTCTCGCAATTGTGTTGAAAGATGTCGTATGACACACGTGTGCATTGATAGGTACACACGAGACGGTATTAAGCGTAATCGCTTTTGTCGGTGAAGTCGACAATTACATCATAATTATCATAATATTGAACTTGGCTCAATGTTCACATTTATGTTTTTGGTGGGATCATTTATTCAAATAGATCTTCGCACGCTCTCATGGAAAGTCTGACTAATACGTGCGGTGGTGTAGGAACTTGGCGTGCACACTGCCGTGCGCTTAGATAAGTCCAGTGCTAGACATGTGAAAGTTTATTACTCATAAATAAATGATGACATTATCATAACAATATAATTTTTTTATTTTATTTTCTTTTTTGTGACAACCCTTGCGTATTTGCTCGTGACAACGTTGGTACTCATACGAACGGCGGCACGGCCCAACATCAAAGGCGATTTCCTACTGTAAGATGGTAATACTGTGCCAATTGCTTTGGCCCTTTCTTTCGTAAGTATATACTTCGCCCTACTTGCCTACATAAGCGTTGCATCGCCGCTGATTGAAGAAAGAAATAATTATTTTTGAATTGATATCAACTGGCTGGACGCAATCTCGGCATCTATTTGTTTCCATTGACCTAAATACTCAGCTGACGGGTCAATTCACCGCACGTTATGTTAATTCTAGAAGATTCATTCATATTTTTGATGCACTTTGTTTTTTTTATTACAACAAGCAGTTGGTCTGGTTTGATGATTTTAGAGATATACTACAGAGGACAATCTTAGTTCTGCATTCTGTCTTATAAACACCTTTCTTGGCTGACTGAATTAATATATCTGGGGGCACGGGAGTGCCCCCGCCAAGACAGCCAAGCGAAGCGAAAGGGCACTACCTACCTTTTCTCGAAGCGCTTCGTCGATTTTTTGAACCCTCATAACTTGGGTTTGGTTTATACCAGATAAACAAAATTCTCAGGATATGATGTCAATAGTGAACTTATTAAACATATTAAGTTTCAATAACATAGCTCTTATACTTTAGATTTTATTGATATCAAAAATACCCCGATTTCGTCACTGACTCACTGATGATCATCAAAACTCATAGGGTACTTCCTGAAGTCCTAGAAAGCTGAAATTTGGTATGTAAGCTTGTATTAGTACACAAACAACAAAAAAATTATAAAACTTGGAAATTAAAAAAAAAAAAAAAAACTTTAGCAACTTACAAAAAGAAGTGAAATCCCACCAAAAACATTTTTATGTAAAATGTTGCCAAGACATGGGTCGCACTGTCAAAAAGTTATCAGATTTCATGTAGAGCCAAGCTTATAACTCTACATGCACTTACTCTACAAGCCCTAACTTCACAAACTCTACACACCGTAGTTAAAATATGTGGCTTGGCCGTTTCACTACTACAAAAACGATTGAATAACAAAAAAGTTATGAACAGTGAATACATTTTTCACCTTACTCCCATGTGACGGTAGCGAAACGGCCAAGCCACATATTTTGGCTACGGTGTGTAGAGTTTATGAAGTTAGGGCTTGTAGAGTAAGTGCATGTAGAGTTATAAGCTTGGCTCTACATGAAATCTGATAACTTTTTGACAGTGCGACCCATGTCTTGGCAACATTTTACATAAAAATGTTTTTGGTGGGATCTTAGTTACTGACCATCCAGCATCGAGCTAATTCATCGTTACGTATTCATTTATAGAAGCATCAAAGGAGCTTAGCGGTACCTAATGAATGGCTCGCTTCAACAGAGGGAAGATTAAATCTACAGATGTGTAGATGACCGATACGTGTCTGCTGAATTACTTTGCAGGATACACTCTGCATAGTCGATGCTGAGACACGCACGGATCACATTTCCGCTCCTCATTATAATATCAATTTCAACGCCCTGTTTGTGTCATCGAAATTGTATTTGTTTACTGATTACTTGAATTGAAAACGACTAATTAAACAATGATTCCGAATGGTTATTCAAAAGAATAAATTCAAGCGAGGGTGCAATCATTTGTTGCGAGGTCGGGAGCTGTTATCATTAATTTTTAATAAATAGTCCACATTGATTCGCTACTTATATCATCTTGACCGTTTTAGGCGATTAAAGAATAAAAATATTGGTGGTGTCATCGTTATTTTTGAACTTTTTATATCAGTTAGCGATAACCCGCGTGTCGGCCTCGTTACCCAAACTATGTCGTCCGCGGGCCGGTGGCGCGGCCGGCACACGGGACGTTTTACGACTACGCAGAAAATCTCATATATTCCGGTACAGTCTGTGACCTGACAAATATTTCTGGAACGGTCACCTGAATCTTTTAATCTATCGGCAGTCATTGCTCCCTGAATAAGGAAGTGTTTACTTATGAACGAGTTACTTATCTACTCCAAAAATATATCATGTAAAAGTCATGGCGCTTTGGATTGGACTTTCTGGATGTAAAGCGGATCAAATGATGCTTAGCTTATCTACAGCAATATCATAGCCAGGAATCATTATTGAACTATTAGAAATAAATAACATCAAACAGTCATAAATAAGGTGTTGCTAATACTGGTGAGAACTACATATTTGTTGTGTAAACTTTCCCATCGCACATGAGCTGACATAATATACGATATAGCACACGGTGTATGTACCTAATGATCATATTACCCTGCTAATATTATGCATAAGTTGTAACGATTATTGTATGTTTGTATGTTACCCACCATGGAGTTACAGAGTTATCTAGGTAAAGATGTAAAGTTTGGATATAAGAGGTAATCTCCGAAATTACTCATCCGATTTCACTAATAGGAAGCTAAAATATCCGCAGGGATAACTAGTTTTGCGTTATGGATTAGCTCATAGGATTTTCAGCTAACTCGAGTTGCGAGATGTTTTACAGATTTATCGTTTTAATTGATGCGTATAAAAAACTAGGTCAGCTTATAATTCCGCAACATTACAGCGTATGGTGATTCGCGAGGAGGCGCAGGCGCAGAGGGAGCGGAAACCCGCTATCGTTGTCCGCCGCGCGATAGCTATGTGACCCCACGCTCAGATAATAGCTTTAATAAAAACATACAGCTTTTTGTGTCAGCTATAATTCAAGTTAATTATGTACCGATGAAATTATTATGTGAAGATACATATTCTCCTGGAATTTCTAAGGTGCACTTTCGGTACCGGAGAATAACCGCTCTCGATGCATTGCTATATTTCAGGGAGAGAGTAGAGTTGATTATCGCGTATTCACTTCATGTAAAACAGTTTTTAAGGGCTGAAAAACCATATGTTTACCTATTTTAAGTTGATTGGAGATTGACCTCAATATAGGTTTTTGCTGAAAAATCACGAAATTACAGGGAAATTAAAAAAAATTACCTCCGTTTACAATTCTGCTCTTGTTTCGTTTTCCAAGTGCGTTCTCAAAACTATACTATATAGATAGGCCTGAAAACCAACAATTTAGCTTCGCGAAACTCCATAACATAAATAGAGCCTTATCTAGAATACCTAGATTTATATGCAACGCTAAAATTTAGCACTAGGTATGTGCACAATACTGGTACAGTGCGGGAAAATTAAGCTATTATAAGCATGTCTAGGAGCAAATTTATGTTAGTTCTGCTACTGTAACCGTCCCCTGCTGTTATTTACTGGCACACGGTTCTAGCACCACGTGAATATTGTAATATTTGTTACAACACCGACTATCCGCTGGAACTGTGTGCAACTTAACAAAGCTCAAATTGTTTCGAAAGGATTTCCAACGGATTTTTTCCTTCTTTTATGTAATTTATAGTATCAATTGTATGTGAGATGATGGCTCAGTGGTATTAGACGTAATTTGTCTAGGCGAAAGTCGTGGGTTCGATTCCCACATTGAGCATAGAACTTATTGGTGAAGAAAAATATCGTGAGGTGAGGTATACTTTGTAGTACCTACCCATCTGGATGGCTACCACATTAAAGTCAAAAATCGATGCGTTCCGACAGCTCATTTGAGAGTCATTTCCCTTTCAGGCATTGTGTGCTTATTACTTTCGTGTGACCACCACATAAGTATACCGCACGGTCAAACACAATGCATATGCAATAAAAAGTTTAAAAGTATTAAACAAAATCGTAACGAAGCCTCACAATTATAGTACACCATAGATACGTTTTATACAGATTGCAATACTATAAAGATGTTGCTTTGTTGTATAAACCACGAAATACACGGTATATTTAAAACAATTCGCCAATGATTTGGAAGATCCGGAAAAAATATTCCGGAAAATTATATTTTTATAATCGTTCGTATACTAAGTTCCGGAAAAACTTCTGCGAGGATTGCACGAGCCTCGCCTTCCGCGCTATTATAATATTTATGAGATATTCACGCATACATCAAACTAACCAGTACCGAAAAGGTTTTTTTTTAAAGCTTGAATTTTAAATTTGAATGCATAATCTAGAATACATTTTTAATTTCACAACTGGTTTGAAGGATCCCTAAATTACGTACTTATTTAGCGAAATACAGTATCTTTATAACAAATGGAATTCGTTATTTTCGTTGGAACAAGTTAT
The DNA here is from genome assembly GCA_951394255.1 of Polyploca ridens. Lineage (NCBI taxonomy): Eukaryota > Metazoa > Arthropoda > Insecta > Lepidoptera > Drepanidae > Polyploca > Polyploca ridens. The sequence goes on from CATOBL010000446.1 coordinate 35,096, forward strand.
AAAATACACATAACGCCGTAACAATGCAATGAATTCTGAAAAAAAAAAGTCCTGGATTTGAAACTCCCTAAACCTGTTTCGTTCGAGTTCGCAAAAATACACCGATGTTGTCGACCACTGTTCATATTGTGGAATATAACTAGGCTGACTTTACAGTTTTATAAAACTTTTATATGTACACTAAAACAAAATCTGAACAATAACATAAAGTCAAACTTGTAACTATGTGGTAAGTAACTATTAATAGTATAAAATCCAAAGAAAAAACCTAAATTGTAAATGCCTTTGGCATAACATAGAATATATGACTTTACAACGTCAAACTAAATATGTAAAGAGTTATTTTCTATAAAAACTTACCGTATATTGTTGTATCGAAGTTAGCACTATTCAGCAAGTCAAGGGTCCTCCACCTCACGAGAGCGCGCGGCCGACTGTCCGACTTCCACTTTTATCCACTGCCCGCTACCGCTTCTACATCCTGCACCTATATCACATACACATATCAACTTCGCATATGTCATAGATACACTGCTGCGTATACATAAGCATATATTCAAACTGTAGTTATGCCCAGCAATGTACATGAAAAAGTAATAGCTGTTTTTTGAAGTTGAAAAAGCTTGTAAGCTTTGTTGAGATTTCAGAATGTATCTATGAAGTAGATTGTATTTATGAATAACATACCTGTTGGTTTCTTCTGAAACTAACTAAACAGTTGAGATGTTTGTTATAATTACCTAATAGATCAAATTAAATTAATATATCGTTTGTTGTACATAGATTGTTTCAAATCAAATGAATAGGCTCTTAATTATTGTAAACTGTGGTAAAAAAAAGTGTCTAAAATCAAAGGTTGCAAATATACATTTTTAATTTCAAATTAATAAATTAATTACAGAAATTGCAAAATATTCATAGTTACATTAATATTTTCTGGTTAGTTTCATTATTTAAAAAACAGATCCATATTATGAAACGAATAAAAATATATTACAACACAATTATGATATCGCGTGGGAAAAATATGGAGAAGGCTCAACAGGACATGAAATAAAACTCACGGCGTGTTACAAAAAGTACATCTCTATTACAGAGGGCAGCACTGGTGCACCGGCGCTGCGTGTGTGCGTGCGCACACCCACGCACAATACTGGGTGTGTGTGTGTGTGAGGCACCAGTGGCACCACGCACCAGCGGCGCCGGCCCATCACACTGCGCTTCACCAATTTACTGAACGAATAAACACTGTTCACCACAAACATCAGACCCCATTTACAATTTTATTGGTATACGAGTGCACTTAGCTGTGCGGTTGTACTTCTTATTTTGGTATTTAAAAGTAATCTGGACCATTCCCAACGTGCACTCTTATAGATTTTAAATACATTTGAACAATGTGCGCTGAGAATATGTCCTTGTGAGAGATCGTTGCGAGTGGATGGTGACGGATGGAGTCTGAATGTTGTTTACAGAAGTTTTGACCGCTTTACTTACCAAAGAAGATTAGTTCAATGCGTTATGTAACCTATCCTATGTCAACGCGAGTTATTAGAAAGCCATGTTTTAATAAGTAAAACGGTTCGCGTGGAGCGGGCCTGCCCACTCGTGGACTGACATCGGTTTTGCTCATAGACAAATTTTTATAAAATACAAAAGATACACTAAACGATAGTCAATAACGAGTCTAAGACACCCCCTAATGTAATAACTATGACAGTGGACAAATCTAACGTGGGGTATTTTTGTTACAACCTGTATTGAGTACGCGTTTGGCAGTGACGTTAATGAGTTAAGCCGAACAAGGGGTTTAACTATATCACGTGTAGCAGTTTCATTGGAAAAATGTGCTGTAGGTTAAACAACTCCGAGTATAGGGAGGATTTGTCTGGTCCTTTCACATTGCGAAAAGTGACAAGCATTTCATATTGCTGTATAAAATATTCGAATACGAGAGAAAACATACGTCATGAATACACAGGTCGGTAAATTCTCAAACAAGTCAGTTCAATCCACTGAATTTTAACAGAAAGGAAGTATAATAAGTCAACGTAAGGATGTTATATGATTGGTGTGCAAGAGAACTTTTATAACGAATTTAAAATAAAATAATCTTTTACGAGAACAGAGAAGGATCACCTCGGCAAGCGAACGGACCAAGCTTAGGTATTGTACACAAACACGATGTCCGTCCATATTGAAACGAGTCTAAAATATTATTTACAATAAATAAGTACACTCAATTTTGAATTAACTGAGGTAGCGGTGCAGTCATGTAGCGACGAGACTTCATTCAACCATGTACTCAGCATATATGTTATCTTAGAACCGAGTTAGCGAGAATTAATGGTCCTAACCCTCGAAAGTAGAGATTATGCCCTATAAGAAAAAGTAAAACATTAGCAAAAAAGAAAACGTAAAATTATCTTAAATTTTGGAATTGGCATAAAAAACAATCATTCAAAAAATGAAAGTTACTATTTATTGTAAAACCATGAGACTTTTCCTATCAGAAAAAGTTAATCGAAGCTTAAGAGGGTTATCAATTGGACCATTTATTACAGAACACCTGTAAATTACTCCAGCGAGTACAATCTTGACATCTATGGCTCTCAAACAAACGGAGTCCATTTTGACGGCATTTGACGAGTCGAAGCACGAGAATAAAACCTGATACATATCATATCATTTCAAAGTATATGCATGCTTTCAAAATCCAAATGATTAGGTATACTTATATCACCAAGTATCTTGATTCTTGCCCATTTGGTCTGTTCTAACGTGAGCGGTTGTGATATGAAAGTATTCGATGCGATATACCGACCCAGCGCCCTGTGATCGCACACATCACTGCATCGCATTTGTATCTAATAAGTCATAAAAACATAATTATGTACTTTGTTAAATAACTATTTTATAAAAAAAAGGACAATATAAACATATTTGATGAAAACATAGAAAGGTACAGTCACTGCCAATTTTGATACTTTTCAACTTAAATATAAATAAATATAACTTTTAATATAGATATTTAAAGTTACAAAATCGATTCAGTAGGCGATTTTTTCAAAACCGTTCAGAATCGTCTACTGAATCGATTTTGTAACTATAAATATCTATATTAAAAGTTAATTAAATCGATTCAGAAAACTGCTTATCTAAATCAGTTACACATTGTAGGGCAGAATGTATAATACAGTTTCCAAATTCATACCAAACGGAAAACTGCTCGAACATTCATTCATTCTGAGTTATAATCATCATATTACAATACAGTTGACGTGTGGATTGCGCTGCTGTTTTGTTTCTTATTATTTGCAACTATCCGAATACGATAAATCCGATTATTACCTAAACGTGCAAAAATGCTCGAGCAGACATTAAGTAAATTTGAAGTGTAGTTATAGTGGCACAGCGTAGTTGGCGTTCGTCACATAATTACTTGAATACAGAGCAAAGTAAATGCTTTTGAACACTGCGTCTTCAATGACTGCAAGAAAACCAACTCTAACATAAATATTTAAAATGTCATATTTATGGATACATTTGGATCTAGTCTACAAGGTGTGAGATGGCGCCATGTTGAAAATATCTATAGACTATTTACACTCACATGAAGTTTTTTTTTTCTATTTATTATTAACTTGTGTCCATTCGGCAGTTAGCAGAAGTAGAGTGGCCGTGTTTTCGACTGTCTGTCACAGGGCGGCATTATGTTCGTGAGGCGCCACTCTCGTGCGCTAACTGCGCGGGACTGAGTATCTACGTACTAAAAATTCCATCGATTTCCAATCCAAACATCTCGGGTTAAAATTAAACATTCAATTGAAGTTCGATAATTTTATTAATTTAGGTAAAAAATAACGAGCGACTTACAAACACAAGTATTTAGACATATGCCTACCCGCGGCGCGACTCGGCGCGCTCCGTGAACCACTCACTATGAACCTATATCAGTATATGTTAGTTTATTAATTAACTTATATCATTCGTAGAAGCGGCGAATTTACTTATATTCGTATGTAAATAACTAGGTATATAATATATATATATATCGATATGGCTACTGGTGAAATGTTATAATCGTAATTACTAACAATATCCAGATTGGTAATAATTATAATTTTAACATACACACAGCTATCGACGGAGGCGGATTTACACGTCGGTTAACTAAAGCTGGCACGTTCAACACATTTACACGTTCCGCTTGTGTAGTGTCTGTGAATAAGCGCGCGGCGTCACGCCGCACTGCATGCGTATCATGACAAGTCTGTCCGTCTCTCTCGCGCGCAGGCAAGTTAAGAGTATGAAGGAGACAGTTATTTTTTTGCTTTTGCTACTGCTCATAAATATAGTGGTATTTTTTGCATCCGTCCGTTAGAATCGACTGATTGATTAGGAGCAATAATGAAATAAAACATACTGTATCGTGAAATTGCTTATGTGTGAGTACTGTGAACGTGCCAGCTTTAGTTAACCACCCTGTATAAAGATATACTTTGATGGATACTTTCGAGATGACATCTTTTCGAAACTCAGATGGTTTCGATATGCTGTACAACTTTTACCATGGGAACAACTGACAAAAGATCAACCTTGCTCGATTAAAATGTATGGAAAATTAAACGCGATTTCCGAGTTGATCGCAGAGTTTTAGTTCTTCATCATGCCAAACCTCAAAATATTAAAAAGATGATATCTCAAAGTATGCAACCTTTAAAGGCGCGGATAGTATGTGGTCGACGCGAAAATGTCGACATAAAACAATGAAAAGGGTAAAAGAGTGAGGGAGAGAAGTGGTTCCAGTTGAGAGTCGAGAGCCGACGCCGCTACTAGCCGATACTACGCTACATTTGACAAACGGGGCCCGATACCAGATACCGCATAAATTAACTTACAACACGATCCGAATATCATCAAACTAAACGTTACAAAAGCTTAAAATACACGTTCATGAAGACAACGTGTATCGGTAGTATTATATCGACATTGATAAGCCCGTCACAATTAAATAGGTCCGACTCGGACCAGTCCACACATATACATCTAAATAGATGCCGCGAGTATATGTACTTCGTCAAAATCTGTGCAAAAATGGGGCCGAATGTTCTTCTTTTGAAACTGTTTCGCGCGGACAGGGAACTCTCATAAGGCTGCATGTCCACCAGAGATGTGTAGCGAGGGATATGTTTAGCTGATAAATAGGATAGCTTCATTTTCACGTTAAAAATCTAATGTCAGCCTAACTAAATCAATCTTGTGACATTATGGTAGGTACATAAAAAGTCACACGCTTGGTTTTCATACGGATGGAGGGACTTGCGGTATCTATTTAGATTTATGTCTGTGGACCTGTCTCTTTTTGTCGCACTATTTTTGTCTCTATTTGGCACATGGATGTATATGTGCTGTCAAAACGGGCCAATTACATTATGACGACTGTAGTCTAGCAAGATTTACCCCAACGCTTATCGATGTCGATACAATAGTATCGATAATTTGTCTTCACTACGTTTCTTAGTCCTTCAGTTAGTGGTCGGTATACACGAGTGTATATTACAAAGTAAAATATACAAAATATAAATGTAAAACACAACTCCATGATCGTTAGGACAGAAGCTATAAGCTTCTACTCTATAAGCTGTTACGGAATAGCTGTCGGACGATTATATTACATGTTATTACAATACAGTCGTAAATAATCATCCGTCGAGCTATTATGCTGGTTACACAACCATACATTTACTTTCCCTGGCCTCTCAAAATATTACATCGATAATACATTCTTGATACTTTACCTAACTCTGTTCTAAAATCTCTGCTAACAAATACATATGCAGAAAGTACATCTATCTCTTTTACACGTGTAATTTTAGTATACGATTTTGGGACAGAGTTCAGTGAATTAATACCTTGTAATTAAAAAACAAATTATTTTTGTCCAGTGATCAGTAAAACTTATAATTGTAAATTCACAATTCATTTTTCAATTAGATGTGGCCAGGGGATATATCTCCTATTACATAGTCAATGAAGTACATAATGCGGTACTCAGGACATATTGAGTGTGTTAAAATCCTCATTAGATGGTCTATGGTTTGAGGCACAGATGAAATAATTCAATGTATAACACAGATGCGACACGTGCAGTCCTCACGACTGCGACGAGTGCCTTGTCTCATTAACTAAACATGTTTCACCACATTTTCATTGACTTTTAATCAAGTAATGGATGTTTTAATATAATTCTTGATACTTTTACAGATTCGAAACGTAATATTTCTATTTTCATCGCGATTTAAATAGTTTCAGGTTAATTTTATTTCACACATTCTGAAATGTGCTGAAACATGTGTTAAAGTAAAATAAGCCTTGTCAACAAGCAAACAATTAGTAAACTCGATAATGTCATTGGGACAAGAATTCACTCGTCGCGAGTTTATTGATTTTAATCCATAATCGATATTAGCACGGTGATAGGGCGATCGTTGGTCGACGACTCGATTCTTATGTGACATAATCGTATATAGAAAACAAATTGTTACTCTGTCCTTTACGTCGCAAAGGAGAGCATAAGGGACAGAGCGACACGTTGCCTACCTAGCCCCCAATTCTCGCGCTTTCGACATCGATGTCGAATAGACATTTAAGGAAAGACATGGCGCCATCTGTCAAAACGTATAGAATTTTTAAGATATCTATGTTTTTGGGTAAATGTCTATGCGACATTAATCTCGAAGATGCGTGAATCGGGGTCCTGATGCAGTCGTAATTTTTTGTAAATGAGCAAACTGAAACTGTACATACAGTCAAGTGTAAAACGACGTATCTTAAAGAGGCATTATAATATAGGGGCTACTTGCCCTTCGGTGAATCACAACGCGACTACCTGACGGTATACTTTTGCACTTGACTGTATAAATAAATAAATATCCTGGGACATTCCTCACACACGGTCATCTGATCCCAAACTAAGCAAAGCTTGTACTATGGAAACCAGATAACTGATATATGGAGAGTATACAATTTATTTCGAGTCGAAGTCTTCTGAATTGGTAGAAGTCGATCGTTCGACCGACATCGCCCTCGCCGCGCTGCGGGACACATCCGATAAAATAATATTACGCGTATAACCGTGAACGCCAGCGTCGGTGACCGTTTACATACAAAACGTAAGAAACGACGGGAACAATATAAAAAAATACAGGTAAAAGAATAGGCGAGGTCAGTGTCGCGGACGTCCACGGTTATCAAATTATTAATTAACTATCTAACTACTTAAAGGAAATAAGAGGGGAAGCGATATGCGAAGCGTGCGGACTCCCGCTGCTGTACAAGTATGTGTCGGTGACGTCATGTTGTGTGTGACGTGACGCGTCACGAGTGTGTGTGACGTCACCGGCGCGCTCCGGGCCGCACTCGCGCACACATCCACACCGACATCACGCCGCCGCCATTACCGCCGCGTCGGCAAACCTGCACAACGAACAATTTACATTTAAAAAAGAGTAAAGAAAATAAGAGAGCTTAAAGAGCAGCTCGTCTGGATATCTTCTTGCAGAATACCACAGCTAAACAACAATGTTGTGTTCCTGCGCGTGAGTCAGACGCCAGAGATCATATGGGTGGGGGGAAGGGTCGGGAACGCGCGAGTAATGCCTCGTATGTTGCAAGCGTCCATATGGCTACGGTAACCGCTTACCACCAGGCGGGCCGTAGGCTAGTTTGTCGACTTCGTTGATATAATTATAAAAAAGCCGAAGCCGGAGGTTAAGTAACCTTAAGAAATTTAGATCAGGATTGGCTCACAGTGAATAGTGTCGTGTAGTGGTGGTGCAGTGGTAGTGTTGTGCAGTTAGCGGCGGTAGGCGGGGCGCGGCTGGAAGGCGGCGCGGTGGGAGGAGAGCGGGCGGCGTCTTGTCAGTATATATCGGTCTCACCTGTGTCGTGTCGTGTGTCGTGTGGTGGTGGTGCAGTGGTAGTGTTGTGCAGTTAGCGGCGGTAGGCGGGGCGCGGCTGGAAGGCGGCGCGGTGGGAGGAGAGCGGGCGGCGTCTTGTCAGTATATATCGGTCTCACCTGTGTCGTGTCGTGTGTCGTGTGGTGGTGGTGCAGTGGTAGTGTTGTGCAGTTAGCGGCGGTAGGCGGGGCGCGGCTGGAAGGCGGCGCGGTGGGAGGAGAGCGGGCGGCGTCTTGTCAGTATATATCGGTCTCACCTGTGTCGTGTCGTGTGTCGTGTGGTGGTGGTGCAGTGGTAGTGTTGTGCAGTTAGCGGCGGTAGGCGGGGCGCGGCTGGAAGGCGGCGCGGTGGGAGGAGAGCGGGCGGCGTCTTGTCAGTATATATCGGTCTCACCTGTGTCGTGTCGTGTGTCGTGTGGTGGTGGTGCAGTGGTAGTGTTGTGCAGTTAGCGGCGGTAGGCGGGGCGCGGCTGGAAGGCGGCGCGGTGGGAGGAGAGCGGGCGGCGTCTTGTCAGTATATATCGGTCTCACCTGTGTCGTGTCGTGTGTCGTGTGGTGGTGGTGCAGTGGTAGTGTTGTGCAGTTAGCGGCGGTAGGCGGGGCGCGGCTGGAAGGCGGCGCGGTGGGAGGAGAGCGGGCGGCGTCTTGTCAGTATATATCGGTCTCACCTGTGTCGTGTCGTGTGTCGTGTGGTGGTGGTGCAGTGGTAGTGTTGTGCAGTTAGCGGCGGTAGGCGGGGCGCGGCTGGAAGGCGGCGCGGTGGGAGGAGAGCGGGCGGCGTCTTGTCAGTATATATCGGTCTCACCTGTGTCGTGTCGTGTGTCGTGTGGTGGTGGTGCAGTGGTAGTGTTGTGCAGTTAGCGGCGGTAGGCGGGGCGCGGCTGGAAGGCGGCGCGGTGGGAGGAGAGCGGGCGGCGTCTTGTCAGTATATATCGGTCTCACCTGTGTCGTGTCGTGTGTCGTGTGGTGGTGGTGCAGTGGTAGTGTTGTGCAGTTAGCGGCGGTAGGCGGGGCGCGGCTGGAAGGCGGCGCGGTGGGAGGAGAGCGGGCGGCGTCTTGTCAGTATATATCGGTCTCACCTGTGTCGTGTCGTGTGTCGTGTGGTGGTGGTGCAGTGGTAGTGTTGTGCAGTTAGCGGCGGTAGGCGGGGCGCGGCTGGAAGGCGGCGCGGTGGGAGGAGAGCGGGCGGCGTCTTGTCAGTATATATCGGTCTCACCTGTGTCGTGTCGTGTGGTGGTGGTGCAGTGGTAGTGTTGTGCAGTTAGCGGCGGTAGGCGGGGCGCGGCTGGAAGGCGGCGCGGTGGGAGGAGAGCGGGCGGCGTCTTGTCAGTATATATCGGTCTCACCTGTGTCGTGTCGTGTGTCGTGTGGTGGTGGTGCAGTGGTAGTGTTGTGCAGTTAGCGGCGGTAGGCGGGGCGCGGCTGGAAGGCGGCGCGGTGGGAGGAGAGCGGGCGGCGTCTTGTCAGTATATATCGGTCTCACCTGTGTCGTGTCGTGTGTCGTGTGGTGGTGGTGCAGTGGTAGTGTTGTGCAGTTAGCGGCGGTAGGCGGGGCGCGGCTGGAAGGCGGCGCGGTGGGAGGAGAGCGGGCGGCGTCTTGTCAGTATATATCGGTCTCACCTGTGTCGTGTCGTGTGTCGTGTGGTGGTGGTGCAGTGGTAGTGTTGTGCAGTTAGCGGCGGTAGGCGGGGCGCGGCTGGAAGGCGGCGCGGTGGGAGGAGAGCGGGCGGCGTCTTGTCAGTATATATCGGTCTCACCTGTGTCGTGTCGTGTGTCGTGTGGTGGTGGTGCAGTGGTAGTGTTGTGCAGTTAGCGGCGGTAGGCGGGGCGCGGCTGGAAGGCGGCGCGGTGGGAGGAGAGCGGGCGGCGTCTTGTCAGTATATATCGGTCTCACCTGTGTCGTGTCGTGTGTCGTGTGGTGGTGGTGCAGTGGTAGTGTTGTGCAGTTAGCGGCGGTAGGCGGGGCGCGGCTGGAAGGCGGCGCGGTGGGAGGAGAGCGGGCGGCGTCTTGTCAGTATATATCGGTCTCACCTGTGTCGTGTCGTGTGTCGTGTGGTGGTGGTGCAGTGGTAGTGTTGTGCAGTTAGCGGCGGTAGGCGGGGCGCGGCTGGAAGGCGGCGCGGTGGGAGGAGAGCGGGCGGCGTCTTGTCAGTATATATCGGTCTCACCTGTGTCGTGTCGTGTGTCGTGTGGTGGTGGTGCAGTGGTAGTGTTGTGCAGTTAGCGGCGGTAGGCGGGGCGCGGCTGGAAGGCGGCGCGGTGGGAGGAGAGCGGGCGGCGTCTTGTCAGTATATATCGGTCTCACCTGTGTCGTGTCGTGTGTCGTGTGGTGGTGGTGCAGTGGTAGTGTTGTGCAGTTAGCGGCGGTAGGCGGGGCGCGGCTGGAAGGCGGCGCGGTGGGAGGAGAGCGGGCGGCGGCGCGGCGGGTCGCGCGCGCGAGTCTTCTTCTCCTCCACGTTCAGCTTCACGCCCTCCGAACCCTCCACCGGGAAGTACAGCGGCTGCAACACACATAAAATCATCAATATCACACAGGTTAACGTAAGTTTGTCAGCTCTGCGGGCCACCATGCGCTTGGCTGTCTGGTTCTCAGGGCCACAGTGCGGAGAGGGTACTCCACCCTGCGCTCTTTTGAGTAGAGGGCAGGTCTATTCCAACAAGTCTCTCAGACTACTTGGAGGAGTACTAGGACGAGGTGGCTGACTGCATTAGCAGATGTCCAACTCGTCCACTGATTGTCCAGGGGGATTTTAATGCCCACGCAAACTCGAGCTATGGGTACCTCCCTGCCGGAAACCCGGAAAACCTGCTGCCCTCAGTCGACCCCCCGACGACGTGACCGCACCAGGACCCGACAGTGAGCTTGGGGACCCAGTCGGAGGCACTAGTTAGTGTACTCTCGATAGTGTAGTGGT
>CATOBL010000446.1:46170-71387 GCA_951394255.1 Polyploca ridens
AGTACTTCTTGGGCGACTGCGCGGCGAGCACGAAGGTCTGCGTGAAGCGGCGCATGGGCGCGCCCCGTTGGACAGCTCGCCCGTCACCTGCACCACCACGCCGTTGCCCAGCGTCGCCTGCGAGTCCACCTACACAACACACCAAATATCACACGGCTGACAACATCCAGGATAACTACCTTCAGACCAGTAATACCCAGCAATGTAATTCTGCAACTAGTCTGTGATTTTGCACATTTTGAACGGTAAGGACCAATCATTGTTTAGTGTGTCCTTGACTTATGCCCGGTTTCAATAAACAAAATCGAATCGTTTTGCTTACCGATGGTAGGTTTTTTTATTGCCAAACTGGGCATATAGATCATCTCGTAAGCTAATTTTACTTGTGATAGCTACTTCCATATGGGTGGGTCTGCTATGCAAAGCTTTGAGGTCTTTGCTCCATTATTAGTAAAGATATAATAGTCTTAATTTTAATAAATCTTAACCGATACCGGTCCGTAAATTATTGAAACCGGGCCTAAGCCAATCTGAGCGCAAGTGCTGTGCGCATTGACTGCGCCAATCAGGGCGTACTGTCGGTGGTGGAAAATTGGCGGAATAGATTTCACACAAAATGAACGTCATTGCGCTTCTTTGGGTTAATTGTTCGATGGCTGGCAAGCAGGCAGCTAGTCCTGGGGCATTAACAATGTGCTGACGATCTAAAGCCTAGAAGGTGCCTGTCGTATAGTCCTGCTTACATTGTCGTTTATACTTCGAAAAACGATATACAACAGTTGGATCATTGTAGTCAAATATTAACCAATAGAATTGCACAAAATGTACATCTCGTCAGTTTTGCTGCAATAGTATTGGAACCTATGGTCTCACACACACTATTCGGTGAACATAAAAGCTCTCGACCTGGGATAGTTTTGTGTTCAAACTATACTACTGAATAAAGTGTAATGGATTCCTCTCTATGGTTTCTTTCAATAAAATCTCAATTGTTGGATTCGACCAGTATAAATAAACAATGAGTTGCAAAATTTGGTGACAAATCACAAGGGAATATTGGTCAAAAGATATAAACATTGATCAAATCATGAAATACATATGATTTAATACATATTTGTGTCAATTTACCTAATTGAGTCATCACTGTATAAATTCTATTGTTTAAATACCCATTTGTTAGTAGGTAAAATAAATGTTTTGATGTGAAGGAACTATTCGTTACCATTTTTCGTTGCCACCGACTTTAATTCCAGACAACTACAGCAGGAAACACACCTATAAATACATAGGCACGATATCTGAATGAGTCATGATCACAGCGACCCGCCATCCTCCTCCTTGGAGCAAATGCCCACGACACCAAAGGGCCACATTTAGTCTCTTTTTAAACAGGCAGGTAGTAATTACATACCTGACTTATCTTAGCATGGCAGTCGCGGAAGTTGAGCTGCTGTATGCGGTTGTGTATCTGCTTCTGTCCGACGACCGGCAGCGTCTCTCGGTTGGGCGCGTCGAGCCCGCCGTGCACGAACGACGAGAAGTTGTTGTAGAACCTGCACAACACACACACACACTTGTTCAACACACAATAAAAAAAACAAATAAAAAATTTGCCTGCTTTTTGCCTACATAGATAAAGAGGTAGTGATTCATGGAATTATTAAATTCTTTCAAAATTGTTTTAGCACTATTTTGATTATACTTCCTGGAACCTAAAAACTCATGATAAGTAGGAAAAAGTTAACAAACAAAACTAATACATGTAACCGTTGCTTTGTATTTCCTATTGTGTAAGTGGTTGACGAAATCTCTGAAGCCCATTATAACGACATGATTATTTCACGTGGCGTTTATAAACTAAAATGACAACAAACAATGCATTCACAAGTTACTATAGTACTATATAGTACTACTAAGCGCCCGCGCCGGTGCACGTCACCGGCGCGGGCGCTTCAAGTGATTTATTTTGACAAGTTACAAACAAAGCCCTAATAAATGAACTAACATTCTGACATTCAACACTGAAATTTCAAATTTGGGAATCATTCCCTCGATCCATGGTGCGGCATACCGGCCCGTCTACCATCAGGTATTTTATATTTTTTTGGGATGATGGTGATAAGTTCAAATACAAACATCTGTATGTGTCGACGGATTTTGGTTAAAGTTCCTTTAGTCTTTTATGATGAGAACAATAGAATAATTCATCGGAAAATTGCATTGGAATTACATACATAATAGAAGCGTTTTACCTGAAATAAAACGCATATTAAATACTTACCTTATTTGAAACTTTCTATTTGAGATAGGCTTCCTTGTTTTCTGCTTTATATATACCTTCCTTGTCTACCTTATATTGCCGTCTCGCTCGCACATCCCCTTCCATCCACTCCAGGCAGAGTGGCGGGCGTGAGCCGCGCGCTCTCTGGTAATTGTGTCGAAAATACCAGGCAGAGTTAAAAACTAAAGTTTCAAATAAGGTAAGTATTTAATATGCGTTTTATTTCAGGTAAAACGCTTCTATTAAACACTTGACCGTTATTTGAAACTTTCTATTTGAGACGTGTTTGTTATCGCCTGGTAGGAGTGGATGCCAATGTGATTTTATGCTTAGCTCGGTAATAGTGGTTAAATGGTAGTGATTTGTGATATACCTGTGACCTACGTATTTTCCCAGTTTGGGTCATACATACGTGTATACGGGCTTCAGAATGAGTCTGTTCAAAGGTATCGTGAGACAGGATAGGTATCAACAAATATAAAGATGTGCGCTGTATAACCGAAATTTTATTTATAAAGTACAAACCAAAATATATAATATGACTAGCAATTTCTAAGTTCTTATCAAATCATTGAATGACATAGAAATACATTTTTATAAATAATTTTCATAAACATGTCAATGATTGAAAAAGTAACATTCAAGTAGGTATTTAATGAATCATGCGAGGATATTGTTACCCCGCTATTAGTGGATTTCATCGGCTATAGAACTGTCTAAAAGTATTGCATATATTAATAATAATATCTCCAATAGTCACGTGACCAGATTTAGAATCAGATCGGATCAGACTAATTTTGAGTTGCAAGTATATAAATAATAATAAATAATAAATATGAATGGAATGCATAATGCCAGCTCCAGGGATGAATTATTCCATGTTGCAGTACCTACCTACTGTTCAAGATGTAGCTTTGGCTTGTCATCTCAATAGAATAAACATTTAGTTGGTTTTCTTCTATGATGTGTTACAATTCTCCGTGGGGTGTAAAATAAAAGGAAGAAATCACCTGGTAAACAGTAATTTATTATTAAATTATAACAACATTTTATCCACAAATGCTTTACTGAAAATACATAGTAATATAGTTTCAATTAAAATACAATGTTAACTTAATTATAAAATTGCCAATTAGACTCAACGTGTGGGTTTAGGGGTAAGATTTGAATTGGTTTAAGTTGAAATTAAAATTGAGCGCCACTGGCAGTAAAGGCTGCCAGTCCTTAAGTGGTTGTCCGCGTGTAAAGAACGAGACATTACACACAATGTAACAGATGGCTATAAGTATTGCTGTAGTTGGTGTAGAACATTGTTATTCGCCATCCTACCTCCGGAACGTGAACTCCATTTTAATTTACTTATGCAGTATGTTATTATCTCCAACAACATTACTACTATAATAATAATAGTATATTATCACTCAAAAATTTACCCGAATTATAAGTTCTAGTGTCCGGTCAAAATAATACATGATTTATTACTTCTACACGATGCAGTTTAAAACTGGAAAAGTGAGGTCATGCACTCTTCAACCTGAACCCAAATACAAAAGTAAGACAACAGTGCATTTGGTCTGGATATACACAACTCGTTACTATAATTTTGTTTATAAAAAAAAATTACACGAGTCCATCGTAAGCAGTAAAATATTTTTTCCCAAAATATGTCCAACCAGCACATGAGCGCTTAAAACTGCATACTTACATGTAGATTAAGCAATGCACATTTATTTATTTACATATTCCACAATGGGATAAACGGATTAAGTTTGAGCATCTATTTTAAGCAACCTACGGTTAGAAGCGGGGTTTGCACCAAATATGGTCATATGTCATGGCATACAAATGATTATGTGGATCAATCTATGGAAGTAGAAAAGCTGCCAGAGCTCTGCACTTCAAGTCTGCCCTCCAAAATACACTTTTTCCAACGAAGAATTACTATACTCTATTTCGTCGGGATGAGTCGTCAAGGTCAAGGGGTTTTACCAATATCTAGTGAAATTCCATTTGATTACTTTAAAATAGTACTCATAATATTTCATGAAACCTCGCTCTGTCATAGTATTCCTTTAATATATCGAAATGAATACCATTGAGAATCTAATAAATACCATTTGTCACCGAACTCATGCTATTTGAAATCTACTATAGTAAGTTTATACCCCGAGCCGATCTTGCTAAGGTAGCAGTTATGGGGAATAAAATCAAGATAAGTTGGGCCTTCGTGAAATATTTGTTAATGATGACTTCGATCTAAAGACATACAATTTTCAACTACGTATATGGAAGATCCATAAGCAAATAAATCTATTACAATAATTATTGTATAAGTATTAATTGGTGCAGGCGTACCCGCTACGCAAGTGCTACTCTGACGGTAGTCGGTAATCAGTAACGATAGACGATGAAATAATAAATGAAACCAAAGTTACATTCATAAGACGACGATATGATTCATCAGATGATTTCGTCACCCTTGTTCCGAACCGAAGGCCTTATTTGAGGTTTGTAATGCTTCAAAGATGAAGAATTCTTTGTGATTGTAATGCAACTGCTGTTCCTAGCTTTTAAAACACTTAACTGTTTAATAATGATTCACAGGCTTGATTTGATTACATATTAGACTAGAAAATGTGAAGGTAGTTGCAAGTGAATCAAAGAAGTATGCCGACTCAAGATAGTGCAGACTCGCTTGGGATAAGACAAATCTCGATAAGTTTAAACCGATTATATAGGTACTCCAATGTTTTCAAAGGAAAAAATAAATAATTTTTCAGTATTAGATTAAACACCCAAAAAGAGATAAGCTTACTGACTTACTTGGAGCATTGCTATTAGATTATCAAGATTATTTTACAACAGAGATAAGTAAGCCTCTGTAATTTTTTTTTTTTTTTTTTTTTTTTTTTTTTTTTTCTTGTTTTTGAAATAAAACATAACAACATTGGTAAACAGGAGAGTCGTTCAAATAACCGATAATACATATTTCTTAATCCCAATGTGTTACCCAATTGTTTAATCAAACAAAGTTTCAGTAAGAAAGTTTGTGAGACCGAGAGGTAGGCAAATAAATACCTATATATATATAATATAGTTACTGTAGTACAGTAGTATAGTACAGTAGTATAGTAGTATAGTTGTAGTTAGTGTACCATTATTGATCAATCGACCCGTATGTGCGTCGCACACATTTGCTAATGAAAATATGCCTGATACATCTATCTACCTTACACAACCAGGGTTGAAATAAATCAGACACGTTAAAAAATATTTGTCCATTATTACAGTTATAAAAAAGGTCAGTGAAACCCGCCACTTGGATCAGCAGAAATTTTTCGATGGTGCAGGTTCGACTCGGTATCTGATAATATACTCTTAATACTGAACCGATTGATTTGACATTACCAACGTTGGCTTTTGGTAAACTATATAGGCAAAGACCGTGTATTTTCTGTATGTAAATCGGGGGTGCTTTGATGTCACCACTACTCTGGTAGAATATTAGTAATTGAGCCGATTTGTCTATGTATTGGTCTTTGATATAAATATGTAGTTTGAGTACCTCGCAAAGGACTAGAATGCCAAGAACCCCGCGAGGGATGATTCTGTTTGCTATGATCTTAAATTTATCATTTTAAATGAAATTTAAGCTTCTTAAATAATAATTTCTGAACATATTATGCTTAACTGTTTAAGTTATAGCTCATATATATATAGTGTTCGATTAATATTTTAATTTAGAAAGGTTTACGCCATATAAAATAGTGTAGTGGATATATTCTTTCGGGGCCCCGTGTGTGCCCTTATGGTAAAGACGGAACTGAGCGTAGGACTTTGAGAGTATACATTTAAAGCTATCTGGCCCCATGAGGGTTGGTTATGTTAGAAAATGTGCGCGAATGCGCAATATTCAAGTAAAGAAGCCTCGTAGGGACGAGGGATCATTAATCACCTGCCCTTGCGATGGTTGATTATGATGGCGAATGTGCAAAGTTGCACAATATCTATTTAAATACCCAGCGAAGAGAATATGTCTTGAGTCCCCTTTTCTTGCGGGCAAAACTATACTGAAAATCTTAGTCAGCTTCCAAAGCTGGGAGCATTTGATTCTAGTCTATTGAAAGGAAAAATATATTTGAACATCATCTGCCTTTTGTTCTGTGAGGCAAAATATTCAAGAGGGTACCCCGCGAGGGTACATTTCAATTCATGCCTTTCAAGAGTTTGATTATTATGGGTAATGTGCGTACGGAGTTCGGGCACAACATCCAAAGATTACCCCGCGAGGGTAATATTTCAACTCACCTACCCATGCAAGGGGTTGATTATTATGGGGAATGTGCGTACGGAGTACGGGCACAACATCCAAGAGAGTAACCCGCGAGGTTACATTTTAAGTCACTTCCCTGCGAGGGGTTAATTATAATAGGGAATGTGCGTACGGACACAACATCCAAGAGCAATACCCCGCGAGGGTTGCTTTCAAGTCACCGCCCCTGCGTAGCTTGGTATTTGGATCAGCTCAGACTAGCCTGCGAAGCCGGAACATTTAATCATTTTAATTTGAAGGCAAAAATTTTATCTTTTAAAACACTATAGTTAGTGCCTAGTGGCTCGGCTGACATTAATGGTAAACAGACATTAATGGCAAAAATGAATCTTTTGGTAAGCCGATCACGATTCACGAACCCTCATTTCTCACTTCGATAATTTCAGACCACAAATAAGATGTAATTATTCAAACTACTTAAATAATAAAAAATCTACCTTCAAAAATAGCTCGTAATGTTTCTCATGTAGGTTAGAATCACAGCTTTATTGCAGGAACCTCCGCAGAGGTTTATTATACTTCGCGTAACTTTAGCACACAAGACGTTACGGATTACAAATGTTTGCTCAAAAACTACAAAACTGGATTGCTATTAAATCAAATCAAAAAGTAATTTATTCAATTTAGGCCCTGATAAGGCACTTACTGAACTTTATACAGCTGAATCTACCACCGGTTCGGAATACATTTAACTGAGAAGACTCCGGCAATTGTATTCTACTTCATAATTGAAATACTTTCCAATGAATTGCTATACAAGTTACTTAGACGGCAATGCTCACGTAGATGACACCTTAACACCCCCCTGTGGTCTCGATTTATTTTAGTTCAGATACTGAGGAACTAGAATTACTTGAGCTCCAAGCAACTACTCGAATACGAAGTCTACGCTACCTTTTAGATCGTCACTATTCGAACGTTTTGATTTATTACAGTTAGCACTTGACGTAATAAAATATTAATGCTCAACTGCATGTGAACTAAACTGGAACCAACCTAGGAAAAAACCTAGGAATAAAAATTGTATAGAGCACACACAAAATTATCAATAAAAAGTGGGTAGACTATAAGTATTTAAGAATTAGTTGTTCAAAGCTTGAACATAAAATTTCAACAATAAGTTTAGAATTATCGAACGGAAAAACCGTTAAAATTATGTACAATTTACTTCAATAAAATAAGAAGGTATATTACATTATGTACAACATAAAATTTCAACAATAAGTAATTATAATTATCGAACGGATAAACCGTTAAAATGATGTACAATTAACTTCAATAAAATAAGAAGGTATAACAATACAAATAACTTACTTGTGTGCCTAGGCTAGGCTAGCGCTAGGCACAACCGTGCGCTGCAGAAAACAAAACGCCAATGACCAGAGAGCGCGCGGCTCACGCCCGCCACTCTGCCTGGAGTGGATGGAAGGGGATGTGCGAGCGAGACGGCAATATAAGGTAGACAAGGAAGGTATATATAAAGCAGAAAACAAGGAAGCCTATCTCAAATAGAAAGTTTCAAATAACGGTCAAGTGTTTAATATTAGCATTATTTTTTGAACTAATGAAATAACAATAACATTTTGAAAATCTGAATAGGAATGTGTCCTTACCTACCCTCTATTGTACAACTCACAAACAAGAAAAAACCTTTTGTATTTTTTTTATTGTGTACAGGCCTGTGTTTCCACCACAATCTCACCATAAGGCCGAAGGTGGTAAGCACACAAAGCCTAGAAGAAACTGGCTGACCTAAGTGCAGCTGTTGGACCACACTGGAACACACTGATAGTTGCTTGGTGACAGATTTTCAACTTGAGGGTGGGTCAGCCAGATGGGTACTACAGAGAACCGTACCACCGTGTTCACCGTGGTCTCCTCACGATGTTTTCCTTCACTCAAAGCTTAAGCTCTTTGTAGGATTCGAGCCCGGGACCTTCGTCTCGTTATCGGACGTCACTACTACTAAGCTATCATTACCTGAACATCGTACTTCTTCTTCTTCTTCTTTGAGTGTGAAGAGCGCTCACAATATGGTTTAGTTAAATGATGTGTCATGCCACGTCACGTCACTAACCTGTGCAGATGGGCCGGCGCCTTGTTGAGCAGCGTGTAGTACTGGCGGACAAACTCGCGGCCAACGCTCTGCGGGGACGGGGACGCCTCCATTACCATCGCTGTTGTTAACAGTGCGCCAATACAGCCCTCTGCTTTACGCTGCCCTGTAAGACACACAACACTCCGTTTATTTATTCAAATTTTCATTAAATGAGACCTTATATGTATGTTACAAAAGTACAGATTTGTAATTTAATATGAATATTGTTGAATCTCATCACTGAGGAGGCTTTAAACTAGCCCTAATAAGCTGTTCCATTATAATAATAATTATTGTTTGTAAATATTTCCTTTAGTTAATTAATAAATTTCGTTGTTCCTAATAATTTATTGTGATTGTTTAAGTATGGAAAAGAAAGATTATCATTTTCATTTTATATTAAGGTTCAGATTCATTTATTCTCAGACTAAGTGTTGTTTAAAGGTCTTAATGTTAAATCAATGGTTAATTGCATGATAATACAAATGAACTATAATCTATAGTAATAAGGTTTATTTTTGTTTAACATTCTTAAATATCTTGTATCTTCTATATTCTTGAATTCATTATGCTGTGTCACCCCAATTTGAGTTATCTTCTAGTGTTTTACTAGTTTAAGGCCTATATTATATAACATGATCAAATCTCAGATCAAGTATCAATAATAAATTGTATTTATCGAGAATAAACCTAATATCATTGCTGCATGTTCCAAAATCAAAGGTTCTTTACTCAAAACTTAATTTGAGTATTGATTGACGTACTAGAACACGGACCTTAGTGTAGTAGTGACTTTAAATGCCTTGACGAAGGTAAAGGGTTTGAATTTATGTTTTTTTTTTTTTTTTTTTTCTTTCTCCTTACAAACTAGAATAACAATTTATACAATAAACATGACATTTTAAAGTTTGTAGGAGAAACTGGTATCCAAGCTAAGCCGGAGCCTGTGTTAAGGATAACCAGCCTCTTCCACCACGATTTAAAACCTTTGAAGCTCTTGGGTAATGAAAACATGGTGATGGTCAAAAAGTAGGTACTTATAATGATTAGGATTATCCAATGGGATAAGACCACAAAGGCTCAAGATGATGACTCTCTTAGATTATGCAGGTCCATTC
Source organism: Polyploca ridens (assembly GCA_951394255.1). Lineage (NCBI taxonomy): Eukaryota > Metazoa > Arthropoda > Insecta > Lepidoptera > Drepanidae > Polyploca > Polyploca ridens. The sequence goes on from CATOBL010000446.1 coordinate 56,001, forward strand.
CAAAATTGTATGTAATGTAATCAGATGCATGATCAAAGTGGCCTGAAGTAAAAATAATGTCAGAGCAAAGTATTGCTTCATCGATTATATGTTTTTTTTTTTATGTTAAATGGGCTTGCGTTTGACCTTCGACTGACCCCATGAGGAGTTATGACGAGGCCGAGGATGTAGCACGCTTACCCAGAAAAAGGTTATTCACTCTGGCCTTGAATACATCTAGGTTATAGGTACGGTAGGAAACACAGACCCCGGAAGAGTTCCATTCCTTTGCTGTTCATATAAGAAATGATGAAGCGAAGCGTTGTGTCCAGGTATGCAGGATGTCAACAACGTATAAACAGTTTAAATTAAATGAGAATAAATGGTTTAACATTACAACACTGAGTCCAAATTGCAAAACACAAAGTCAACTTATATTTCAAAACCTAGTTGAGTTTTTTTTTATCAGAGCCAGAACAAAAAAATCTTATGTGTTAAAATAAACAATGATAATGAGAAAATCTCAGCAGAGCTATTGAATAACAGGAAAAGATCTAAATATGATTGGTTCCTGTTCCTTCTGGTGTATTTGCATGTGAATAGTGAACTTATGATTAATCACAAGTCTTTCAAATTCAATTAAAAATTTTGCTGAATGAAATAAAATATATTAATATGTATTGCCACAATCCAAAAGAACAGTCATCAATGATAATTTATCAGTTGTCAAAAAAAAAGCAAACAATAGTACAACTATTATCAAGTATCAGTTAAAAGTAGTAGTAGGGGGTGTAAACAAGAATAATTGGTGTAATTGTAATGTTATCTTTGTGGGTGATTTATAAGAAAGTGGAGGTGATGCAACATGTCAGTCTGGAAATTGCAGGCCTAATGTGGTTTATAACAGTCATTCACATATTATGAATAAGGAAGGAATATGCACAATATCTAGACATCTGTATACTTTCTGGAATCTTTGTATTAAGAGGACTCAATAATAATAATAATAAAACTTTATTGTGTACAAAAAAGTAAAATACATTAAAATATGAAGCGCTGTCTCTTGTGGTAGTATTAACTGTGTTACAAGAGACAGTGTCTTCCCCACAACATAGGAACATTTACATATTCTATAGTAGGTATACAAAAGTGCCAAAAGGTAAAACTAGAGAAATAAAAATAAAAATTAAACAGAAATAATTGAAGAAAGAAACTAAATAATTAATAATATTAAGCTATCAAATTAAACTTATCTAATATAATCTTAAAAAATCTGTGAGTGTGTATTTGTGCGCGAGTGTTAGTGTGTGTGTTGTGTATATGTGTGTTGTGTATTTGTGTGTGTAAGAGAGAGAGAGAGAGAGTGCATACATAATATAAATTATAGCAATATCACAAAGTCATTGTATTTGCATTTTATACTATATCATCCCATCAAAAGCCCCTCACTACCATCGTAATCATAGTTATCTAGCCAAGATTTTATCGACTGCTTCATCTTTATAGAGGTTAATTGTTTAACTTTGTTGTGAGCACTTATTTTATTGTATAATACCGGTGCAAGGTAGTCAAAGTGTCTACGTGCTATTGCACTTCTAGTTCTAGGTATTGGACATTTGTCTAATCTCTTAGTTGATTTTGGTAAAAGTGGAACTATGTCTCTGTGATACCTGCTCAAACACTGAAAAATAAATAGTTTCCTAACTGAGAGGACTTTGCATTTTTCGTACAAGGCAGTTGTAGGATACAAAAATGGGAGCGTAAACATTACCTTTAAAACAGCACGTTGTGCACGTTCAACTTCAATTAAATATGTTTTAGCTGCACCACCCCACGAACTTATACAATAATTAGTTATGCACTCTCCAAGTGCCTTGTACGATTGCATGAGTAAATTGTCATCAGCAACTTGACGAAGAGTCTTAAAAACTTGAATGAGCTTACGCATGCGCTTGGCAACAGCAGTTATTTGTAACGACCAATTTAGCTTGTCGTCTATAATAACCCCTAAATATTTAATAGAACTAGTACTATCAATAGATTTGCAGCTACACTGATCTTGAGATGGCGTGCCTCGGTTACAAGGATAGGTGTGAGCAATTAATTTGAATTTATTAGGCGGTTTGCTAGCATTAGTTTTCTTGAAACAAATATATTTTGTTTTAGTCGTGTTTAAAGATAGTAGGCTATCCTCAAGCCATCCTGTTATTTTAGCTATACCTTCCTCAGCACGTTTACGAAGCTCATCCCAATTTCTATCGTGAAACAAAATAACAGTATCGTCTGCAAACATGATGATGTCAGCTTGCCCAATCTTTGCTGAGCACAGACTGTTGACGTACACCAAAAACAAGGTAGGTCCTAACGTACTTCCCTGTGGAACACCGTAGCTGCAAATGGCACTGGTGCTCATTTGGTTATCCACCCTTACTTGCTGGCTTCTACCGTCAAGGTAGTCAGAAAACCAATCGAGAGCCAATCCTCTTACACCAATATTTTCAAGACGCGCTAGCAAGATAGGGATTGAGACCGTGTCGAATGCTTTTTGGAGGTCTAAAAAGACACCAACACACCTCGCCCCCTCATCCAGATGTTTATTGATTAGTGTCGTCATACTTTTCATACCAAACCTCTGTACTTATTATGGCGTTGTTAAACATTTTTCGTTAGATGTTTTGAACAAATTAGTATCTTGTGCACTATATCTAGCCTTGTATCTAGGCGTAATTTAAAAAAAGTGTGAAACAAATTCAGTCAAAGCCTCCGAAAAACAGCGTTTTTGCCTGAACTTTGGCCGTATCTAATGTACCTATAAATTGTAAAAGTAAAGAGAACATTTAGATACCAGGCTTGCAAATGTATTGGAGATTCTAAATAACTAACTTTTTTTTCACAAACTTGTAAGATTTTTTCACAAGAAGTATACTCCTGGAACAAGTTTTATGAATGCGAAATCATGAATGACGACCTAGCGAAGCTGCCGCGAGTGATCAACAGAATTTACCGACTGATAACCGACGGCTCTGATGCTATCTCTCTTTTTTCGCAGTCAAACATTACGTTGGATGAAACAACAAGCTTTTAGACTATGCTCGCGTTGAAGTTGCGCCGGCCACAGAGGGCCGCCTTAAGTAAGTAATTATCTTGTTTTATGAGGCATCTGCCATCTCATTGCATATGATACATTTTGTTAATAATATATGGACCTTTAACCCATTGGTTCTCGCGAGTGATGCACATCCTATATTAACAATTGATGTCAATGTTATCCCACCAAAAACATTTTCATGTAAAATGTTGCCGCCAAGACATATGGCTCGTACTGTCAAAAAGTTATCAGATCTCACGTAGAGCCAAGCTTATAACTACATGTACTTACTCTATAAGCCCTAACTTCACAACCTCTACACACCGTAGTCAAAATTTGTGGCTTGGCCGTTTCGCTACCGTCACATGGGAGTAAGGTGAAAAATGTGTTCACTGTTCATTGCTTTTTTTGTTATTCAATAGTTCTTGTAGTATTGAAACTGGCCGTTTCAATACAGCCACAAAGGAGGTGGGTTGATAAAGGCCATTATTCGCCCATCAGCCACTTGATGTGAGATATATTTTATTGAATAGTATACCACATGACAACTATGAAAATCAATTATTTTAAATGAAAATTCTATAATTGATGAAATAATAAAATAAATAATTACGTAGGTATTATGCACATTTATTAATATAAACACTACTGTTATTCGTTTTAACACAAAAAAACTATGGTATTAGAACACTAAATGGAAGATTAAGATTAAATGAGTTGACAACTACTATTATTTTAATATTTTTAATATGGGAAATAATCAATAATCGAAAATAATTAAAAAGTTTCAGCCACATGATTTTTAATTTTCCTCCTAGCATTTTTCATCCTAATCTATAGGTACTGGAGTATCATAGCTTGACGTCTAGTAGTGTTTGGGCATACTCAAGACTTGGTTTTTTGTCTTGGTTGAGTTGAGTAGCGTCAGTAAGCCAGAAACCATAATACGAAAGCAACATGCGCACAACACCCTACGACTCTTGCGCCTACTTTACATTGACAGTACTTATACCTAGTACTTATATAAACCATTGTACATAGGTATACCGTTGTTTGTGGGCGACGTTGCTTTTGTCTGTTTTTATCCATATTTTATAGTTTTTGGATCTTGTGTGCCGTGATCGTAGCTGAACGCGAAGATCATAATCATCTTTACGATGGATGTAAATACATTCTTCCTTTAAATGCTCTTGAGAGTAATATAGGCTTTTTATACGACTAATTTGGTAAACTAGCATACACGCGCCTGTAAACTTTAGTTTTAGCATATTTGGCTGCGGTATTCTATAAGGTGGAGGACTTCCCCAGTCGAGAAGCTTTTTGAGCGAATAAAAGCTATGCTCTCTCAGAACTCTCTGGCTTTATTTAAGTTAATATACCACGAGTTAATTGTCGCAGCTCATCCCAAGCTAGGTGTGAAAAATCTTGAAAGTCTGTTTGTCATTTACCTTGGTCCAGATTGCCTTTTTTCTTGTCCATCCTTTCTCTTCGATTATATGTTGTAAGTAATTAGGATTTTTAGCCAAATCAAGTATTCTTTCAGCGATTATCTCGACATCTTGAGTGTTTATGATCGTTGTAGGATGAAATACATTGAGAATAGCACACATATAATTCGCACATCCCCAATATAAAGTTAATTTGTGTGTTTGGTATTACTTTAATCCAATTAACATGTTCCGATCGCAGCACAACTGATACTCTCGCGCGAAATATATTTTTCCGTATAACGTAGAAGCGCACAGTGAACCAAAGTAAAATAGTACACGTCTATAAGCTTATAAGGAGTAGTATCATTGTCAGTTAAAATTAATATGGTTCATGGAACGCTTCATAAAAATATTATACTTCAAAGACTAAAAAAATTATTAAAATATACAAAAAAGGCGAAACACTCTTTTTTTGGGCAATAATTTCTACAACTTATTATTTTATTTAAAACGTAAATCTCATAAAATAAAATAATATACATCTTAGACTATACAAATCCATTTAAAGATGGTCGGAAAACAAAACTTATTTTTTTGAGTGTGCGATGGGCGAAAAATTACCCTTATCAACCCACCTCCTTTTGACTATGGTGTGTAGAGGTTGTGAAGTTAGGGCTTATAGAGTAAGTACATGTAGTTATAAGCTTGGCTCTACGTGAGATCTGATAACTTTTTGACAGTACGAGCCATATGTCTTGGCGGCAACATTTTACATGAAAATGTTTTTGGTGGGATTTCACTTATTTATTTTTTTTGTTTGAAATTTCCTAGTTTTATAATTTTTTTGTTGTTTGTGTACTAATACCAGCTTACATACCAAATTTCAGCTTTCTAGGACTTCAGGAAGTACCCTATGAGTTTTGATGATCATCAGTGAGTCAGTGACGAAATCGGGGTTTTTTAGATATCAATAAAATCTAAAGTATAAGAGCTATGTTATTGAAACTTAATATACTTAATAAGTTCACTATTGACATCATGTTCCGAGAATTTTGTTTATCTGGTATAATCCAAACCCAAGTTATGAGGGTTCAAAAAAACGACGAAGCGCTTCGAGAAAAGGTAGGTAGTGCCCTTTCGCTTCGCTTGGCTGTCTTGGCGGGGGGCACTCCCGTGCCCCCAGATTCTTACAACCGCGAGCCACAGTATTAAGCTTATTTGTATTTTTTCAATAATGATGTTTTAGTTTGTTTAAGACTGTTTGTATCATAAACAAATAAAATAAAATATTGAATAGTAAATAGCCAGTTGGAGTGTAGTCTTAGGGACACTGGAGCACAGATTGAACATATTGTTTTTGTTTTGCTGCATTATAAAGAAAATTTGATTAACCTATTGACTCCTGCATTTTGTATTGAGAGCATCCCTCGAGTCTCTAGAAAAATAAAGATATTAGCTGTGATTATTTATCCTGCGAGGAACTGGTGCCTAGGTTTTTATGTTGTTGCTCAATAGTGTCCCTAAGTCTCCAACCTCTTCAATCAATAAACACTTTCTTTGGAGTAAAAGATTTCTAGTAAGCCTTTTTTTATATAAAATTAGATATTACAATACAAATAAAGGTTTAATCTGAAAATTTACAAATTAATACATGAACATTACATTGAGTTCTAGATATATACATTTAACTAGCTAACCACATTATTATTCTAAATGAAGTATCCACAGATGAAGTAATCATAAGAAAACACACAGCCCCATAAAAACTTGATATCGTTAGTAAACAACAAGTCGACGTCGCCGCACAGAGCTGATGGTAAACTTCGCTGACACCCTGAGGACCTTTCAACTCCACAAATCAGCTGTACACCTTCCTAAAAGATATCGGCAAGACGAACAACTGCCTCCTATTGTCAGAGCACGCATGGCGACTTCCACTTGGAACCACGAACCACCCTACTCCACTACGTTAAAATTAACACTACGTTTCCATTGATAAATATATCTTACATCGAAATATGAAAATTTATTGAGTGATACCGCTGTTTATGAGAAGTATCTGATAAAACACAAAATTATTGGGGATTAACCTCTAGGAAGAAATACGTCCGCCGACAATCAAAATATTGCTTAGTGAAAACACTGTATAGATACATTATGGATAAACAACTTACCTCAGTACAATTTAGGCATCAAACTGGCGTAATCTGCTACAAATAATCACGAAAATCGCGTAATTTTCACGATAAATAAGGACTGAAAACAGAAAAAGAGCCAGTCTGCCTCACCGTTCGGGTGTCAATTTTGTACCAATGTTGCCAAAATAAAAAATATATTTGTTAGGTAGGATGCATTTGATTGTCTATGATACGGATTTAATTATAGAAAGAAGATTATTATTTTTACATCGTGTTGGCTTCGGTTCGGTCGGCAGTGGTAGGCAATGTTTAGTAAGTTGACCTTGACGTAGCTTAATAAAAATACGTCCGTATTTTAAATTCGCGAGATGCTTGTGGACGCAATGTTACCCATGTATTACCTAGAGGTGGGTAGCTATACTAGCTATTCTAATAGACCGGCCGCATACTATAAGAAATTTTCTGTCAGAAATTCGCTTGCTCATACATTTTTGGACGTCAGACACGTCAGAATTTTCGGATAATATGCGGGGTCTAGAACAAAATGTATGGGGAAAGCGCCTTCCGGCGGGCGTCCGAAAATTTCTGACAGAAAATTTCTTATAGTATGCGGCCGACCATAACTAGCAATAACTAACATAGCTGTGGCTATTCACAAAATAGCCACGGCTATGTTATCTGTCAACACGATAATTGGCTATTGGCTACTGGAGGGCTACTGGCTAGCTAGAAAGAGTTTTCTTACCTGTCTAACTGTTGATAATTCGAACCAATTATAATAATTAATAATTTTTATTTAGGAAAATAATAATACATAGTTCTTACAATAAAATAAATAACTTAAGGAACCAAAAACAAATGCAAAAAACAATGATAAAAAACAGAAAATATAAAAACCAAAGTAAACAACATTTGAAATTAATAAAATACAGAATCATTTATTTTGTTCATTGGACCTCGTACTAGGAATTTGTCGTAATTTGAACCTTAAGTGCACGATTTGACAGGTATTTTGACCATAAGAGTATCATAAGAAATCCTCCTCATGTTTACGTCACACACAGCGGGTAGCCGCCTAGCCGCCACAGGTAACTAGCCGCCACTAGCGGGTAGCTGGGTGGCTAGCCAAAGCCATTCTAGCCGATAGCTGGCCGGCTAGCCAAAGCCAATCTAGCCGAGTAGCCGGTAGCTGTGTGTGCGTGCGCTTACTTTTTTTAAAGCTTTTAGTTTATATCCATATATAAAGATGACATTATTGTTGATTTTCGATGTTTTTGTGCCTATAATCTGATTAATTAAGCCTTAATCTAGACTAAATTCTCAAAGGATTAAGCATATGTATTACTTTTTTGGTATTGACATGGCTATTTATTAAATAAGTGAAATTAAATATTTATGTAAAATAATAAATGAGATTAGCGTTGGCTTGCTGTTTGGACGGGATGAATGAAACGATACCACTCAAGTATCAACACATTTACTCGATACCGTGTCTGTCATAAAGTATCGATACCTACTAGAAATCGAATAAAAAGCAGGTAGGTATTGATACTTATTCGTATCAGTCAAGTTTCTAGGATTAGTGGCATAGAAAAACATCAAATATATGGATAAAAGTTTATGTAGGTACTACAGTTTATTTTAAGTAATTTAATATGACAATTAAGAAAAAAAAATCCCAAAAAGAATAATTTTTCCATGTGTTGAAAGTGCAACTATTATCCCGTTATTGACATTATATGGGATACATATAAATCGCAGTTAACGTGAGTGCGATCGAATAGGTTAAAAAACTCGTCTACGATATAAATATTTTTTACCGATACCTACTACTATTTTTTTTGGTATCGAAAGAAAAATATCGAGTAAGTACTTGTATAGTATCATTAGTAATATAAGTGTGATACTATTAGTATCGCCTAATCCTTAGATGCGCCGCGCATCCTATACGGCGAGACAGAGCCAGAAGGTCTACTCCTGTGGTTTTAACAAGTTTTAATAAGTGCACGATTTGACAGGTATTTTTAGCAAAGATGTACTTATCATAAGAAAACTCCTCATTGCGTGATAGATATATAATATAGCGCGCAAATAAATTAAATATTTACAATAAATTATATAGTTACCTAAATGTTAACTTCTTTCTGTTCTAAATCGAACAGAAAGAAGTTAACAAGTTTTATTTCAAACCGATTATTGATCGTTTGTAGTTGTTCATTAAGTGTGGCACTTCACTAAGTGGGCGGTACTCGTAAATAAAGTACAACATTAGTACATAATTACCTTTGTAATTACCTGTACAACTCACAGACAGCTAAGGCGATGATAGCTCAGTGGTAGTGACGTCGGATACCGAGATGAAGGTCCCGGGTTCGAATCCTACAATGAGCTTGAGCTTTCGGTGAAGGAAAACATCGTGAGGAAACCATAGCACGGTGGTAGGGTACTTTGTAGTACTCGCCTGGCTGGCTACCACCCTCAAGCTGAAAATCTGTCACCAAGCACCTTTCGGTATGTTCCGATAGCTGCACTTGAGAGCCAGTTCCTTCTAGGCTTTGTGTGCTTACCACCTTCGGCCGCATCATCACTTACCATGGTGAGATTGCGGTCAAACACAGGCTTATAAACAATAAAAAAAAAAAAAAAAAAAAAAGACATATAATATTTATAAGGTACAACTATTGTACATAATTATATGATAATTACCTGCAGACTAATAATATAGATTAAATCTAGATTAAAATTGTAGTTAGACAGGCTACTAATATAATAATAATTACGAAAGCGAGATACGTATGTGTAAGTGTGAGGAGGACTAAGCGAATTTTTTGTCCCTATCTCGCTTATAGGTTTTTATTGTTTGCCCTCAGTGTCGTTGGGGCCAAACAAGTTTGTAGAGGCAAAATATAATTGCTGATGAGAGCTGTGAAACCCTAATTGTATGTTATTTGTGACTTAGTATATATTTAAGAGAGGTAGGGCATAACGGGTCTTCTCGTTCGAAATTCGGAGTAGCCCGACTGGGGAAGTACCTCCGCCTTACAGAAGATCGCAGCCAAATAACACCACTTTAATGTGGTGTTGTGTTCCTGCGGTGAGTAAGGTCGCCAGAGCTCCATGAGGAGGCGCTGTGCTGGCAGTGTGTGGGGACCAACGGTGTGGTACCGACGTAGGGCTGAGCAGGCACGGTTTGTTGTTGCGGCGGCTAGGGAGACCCGGTGAAACGGCTGTCCGCTGGCCGCCCGCAGGTTGTAGGGGTCCCGAACCCAGGGACCACATAATCTCCGCCCTGGGAGGCTGACCCGCCGCCTTGCGCATAATCCTTGGTGCAGTTGGTCGTGCCGGAGGAGGAGACCGGAGTGGACCCGGCCGACTGTATCAGGGGGGGACCGGGGGCCCTTCCAGCTGCCGCATCAACAAACTGTATCACCTGAGCAGCATTCTGTCGGAGTGACACTGTGCTTTGTCCCCTCCGCTGCCGGCATAGCGACTCCTCTCAAAAACTCTCTTCAACTCCTTTAACAATGGCCAGACGAAACAATAAAAGAAAACGTTTTTCAGCGGCTTCCCCGTCCATATTATCTATGGACTTTTGCAATATCAGGGGTCTTCATTCGAACATCAATGCAGTCCACCAACATCTAGAGACTGCCCAGCCGACTCTGCTTTTTCTTACGGAGACGCAAATATCCTGCCCTGATGATACATCGTATCTACACTACCCCGGGTACAAGCTGGAGCACAACTTTGTGCGCCGTGCCGGGGTGTGTATGTACGTCAGGGAGGATATCTGCTGTCGACGTCTCCAAGGCCTAGAAGACCGGGACCTGTCGATTTTGTGGGCGCGCGTAGATCACGGTGGCCACACCAAAGTTTACGCGTGCCTTTACAGGTCCCACAGCGGTGATAAGGACACACAACGGTTATTTGAGCACCTGCAACTGACGACTGACAAAGTACTGGAGCAGTACCCCTCCGCAGAGTTAGTGATATTAGGAGACTTCAACGCTCACCATGTTGAGTGGCTTAGTTCTCGGTCCACTGACTTCGCGGGGAGGACTGCTCACGACTTTGCCCTGGCCTATGGTTTCTCACAACTGGTTCTTTCTCCTACGAGAATCCCAGATATTGAGAGCCATACTAGCTCCTTACTGGACCTTCTGCTGACTACGCGACCGGACAACTATGCAGTGACAGTGGATGCGCCACTTGGATCATCGGACCACTGTCTCGTCCGGACGCAAGTGCCATGCGCCCGACCTGATTCGCCCCGGCCTTCCGGAAGGCGACGAGTATGGCACTACAAGTCGGCAGATTGGGATGGATTGCGAGACTTCTACGCATCGTACCCGTGGAGACAGCTTTGCTTCGCATCAGATGATCCTGACACCTGTGCAGCTGCCGTCGCTGAGGCGATACTGGCGGGAATGGAATGTTTTATACCAAACCCGCTTGTGGCTGCAGGGGTGAAGAAACGACCGTGGTTTAATCGGCCCTGCAAAGATGCTAGACAAAATAAGCAGACTTTGTATGAGGCTTGGACCACGGCCCGAACTAGTCAGGACCCTAAAATCTCTGATGCGAAACGCAAATTTAACGCTGCCTCGAGGTTCAGTAAGCGAATGATTGCCAGGGCTAAGTTCGATTTCGTCGGCAGGTTTGGCGAGAGGCTGACTAGCCTTCCCTCTGGAAGTCGCGCGTTTTGGTCTCTTGCCAAAGCTGCTGAAGGAAACTTTTGCCAGTCGTCCTTGCCACCACTCCGTAAGCCGGACGGAAACTTGGCCCATAGTGCAAAGGAGAAAGCTGATCTTCTGGGCTCTCTCTTTGCCTCGAACTCGACTTTGGATGACGGTGGTGCCACACCGCCTACCATCCCGCAGTGTGACACCTCCATGCCGGAGATAAGCATTACCCAACGGGAAGTCCGGCGAGAATTGCTTTCTCTGGACGTCCATAAGTCGAGCGGGCCAGACGGCATACCGGCAGTGGTGCTGAAGCGGTGTGCTCCTGAATTGTGTCCTGTACTAACGCGTCTTTTCGCGCTTTCCTTCACCAAAATGAAAGTCCCGACTTCGTGGAAGACTGCCCACGTGCACCCAGTGCCCAAAAAGGGTGATAGATCGGACCCGACGAATTACAGGCCTATCGCCATCACGTCCCTTCTCTCTAAAGTCATGGAGCGAGTGATCAACAGGCAACTCCTGAGATACCTAGAGGATCACGATTTGTTGAGCGACCGACAATATGGCTTCCGCCACAGTCGCTCGGCTGGTGACCTTCTAGTGTATCTCACACAGCGTTGGTCTCTCGCCATCGAGAGTCAAGGTGAGGCATTGGCAGTGAGCCTAGATGTGGCGAAGGCGTTCGATCGGGTCTGGCACCGGGGTCTCCTAGCGAAGCTACCAGCATACGGGCTTCCCGAAGGACTATGCAAATGGGTCGCCAGCTTTCTGTCCAGCAGATGCATAAGAGCCGTCGTAGACGGTAGCTGCTCCGATAGCATGGACATAAATGCCGGCGTCCCGCAAGGGTCTGTGCTGTCCCCAACATTGTTCTTACTGCATATCAATGATATGCTGTCTATTGACGGCATTCATTGTTATGCAGACGACAGTACAGGGGACGCTCATTATACGGGCCGTGCTAATATCCCTCGTTCCGAGGTGGAGGAAAGCCGCGAACGGCTGTTGTCTGAAATCGAGAGTACACTAACTAGTGTCTCCGATTGGGGTCGACTAAACCTAGTCCATTTCAACCCCACCAAGACTCAAGCCTGCGCGTTCACCGCTAAGAAAACCCCATGGTCTGTGGCTCCACAATTCCAGAATACGTCCTTGAACATCAGTAACAGCATTGGGATCCTTGGCGTCGACATTTCTAGCGACGTTTTGTTCCGTAGTCACTTAGAAGACAAGGTTAAGCTGGCATCCAAAAAGCTCGGAGTGCTCAACAAAGCGAAGCAGTACTTCACATCGAGGCAAAGGCTGCAACTTTATAAGTCGCAAGTACGGCCTCATATGGAGTACTGCTGTCATCTGTGGGCGGGAGCACCTGGATACCAGCTTGCGCCTCTAGACTCGGTTCAGCGACGTGCTGCTAGAATAGTTGACGATCCCGAGCTCACAAACGGTTTAGAGCCCCTCAGTCTAAGGAGAGACTTTGCCTCCTTATGTGTATTCTACCGCTTGTACAACGGACAGTGTTCTGAAGAATTGTTTAAGATGATGCCCACGGCCACCTTCTACCATCGCAACTCTCGCCATCGACAGGGAGTCCATCCTCACATATTGAAACCAGAATTGTCTCGAACTGTGCGGTCTCAAAGGAGCTTCCTTCCGCGGACGCTCAGATTGTGGAATGAGCTCCCTGCCGTGGTTTTCCCAATGGAGTACAGCATGGGGTTCTTCAAAAAGGGTCTGAAGAGATTTCTGCAGGGTCGGCAACGCGTGAGTGACACCCCTGGTGTTGCAAGCGTCCATAGGCTGCGGTAGCCGCTTACCATCAGGCGGGCCGTATGCTTGTTTGCTACCTAAGTGGTATAAAAAAAAAAAAAAAAAAAAAAAAAAAAAAAATCTCAAAGATATTGTTTAGTGTGTAGTGATGGTGAATTTTTGTGTAATTGATTGTAAAAGCCGTAGTGAACGAAATGAACCAAACATAACCATTCATCGGTCATTTTTTTTTTAATTGATACAGTCAGTAAATCAAAGGATTACTATACTCAAGTGTATTTTTTGTCGATATCATGCAAATTTTATTGTCAAAACAAATACGAATACGCAACGCCCCATGTGAAGTGGCCGGCAGCATCAGTACGTGGATTACGTAACTTTATTGCAATGAAATTCAGATTGAAATAACCTCTGAATCGGTAGAAATATTACAGAATCGGAAATGGTTCTATTTCTCATGAACCACTGTTTGTATTTGCAGTTATCAGAACGTAAAAAAGTTATCAGTAAACCGCTATATTGAACCGATTTCAATTCGAAAATTATTGAAATTTAACTACGTAATCGCCCCACAGAATGTTAGATTATAAATATATCGATGCTGTTGGTATTTGGCTCCATATGGACATGATGTGGACGGTACCTGCAGGTCAAATAATTTGTCAAAAGCACAGGTCAAAACAAATACGAATACCTACACAACGCCCCATGTGAAGAGAGTAAATGTTAGATTATAAAATTACGGCTGTATGAAGCAGCCCTAGCCTTGCTTTTTCAAAATTTGTCTATGGCAATGAAACGAACGCGGTAAATTTTTGCTGAATGTTGGTAGTAGTATTGATTCTTTGTGTCAGTTTTCTATTTCTGTCACTCACAAGGGAAACGCATACTCTGTCTTTCTTGTACACAAAATGATGCCATTGACCCCCTTCTACCGTTTGGTTATGATTGGTCGTTCAAGTAGAGGGGATGATAATTTTGCAGAAAAAAGTGTTTCTCTATGCTTCTAGCCAACATTACGGAGCGTTTCGCGCCGACTCATCGCGCATTTCCTTTCCTTCTTCTGCATTTGGCATTCGGTGTTGAAGGTCGCGTGTAGACCTTAGTATTTAGTTTACTATTAATTTTAGCCTAAACATAAGTCATGGCCAATAACGATAACTTTGCACAAGACGTTACTGAAAATCAGCTTAATGGAAATGGGGAGAATGGTGGAGGTGATGGCCAGGAAAATAACAGTGCCGAAGCTCCGGGACGCGATGACGACAGGTACCGTTGGTTTTATCTTTGTACATTTTCCAGTTATTTTTGCCTCTTACATTAATTCTGTTCAATTTGTTATCATAATGTTACTATATTTGTTACTATACAGGTCAATAGCTTGGTAATAGAAAATTTTAGTTCCCTTCTACGCCCGCCATAATGGCGGCGTTCCGGCATTTCATATAACGGCTCTGTAATAATCTCTCTCAATCCTGGAAATCATTTCAAAATTTTATTGTTTCACTTTCACAGCCTGTTCTCCGCGATTCAGATATAATTTTGGATGTAATAGTTTTCATTTCAGAGTAGTTTCAGGGCAATTTTATTAAAAATTAGATACCTCCGTGCCGCATGAAGTAAAATGGCGTCATATTCGCGCGTCTCTTTTGCACCCGGCACTGGTTCGGTCCCGTTATCGATTTTTGAATCAGCGCTAACTTAGCCGATTGTCTTTCGATGGTTACGGTCCGCTGTTCCGAATTAGCGGTAAAGCGTAGGTACTTGCAAGATTTTAAATCGGTGGTAGCGCGTGGTGCGCCGGCGAGGGGTCGACGCCCTCGGCGGCGCGGCGCGGTCAGTTTGGGGCGCCACTAACGCTGTGTCTCTCTGCAGGTGTGAGCCTGCGCCGCCGCCGCAGCAGCCGCCGGAGGACGTCATGGTATATATCTGCTGGGCTCACACTAAAGTAAACAACGACCAAACTGACTAGATTGCCTCGGCCACTTAATTTTGGGCCTCGTTTACACTTGCCAATTTCAAATCTTGCGTATCACTGTAACATTCTTTGTTTCATTTCGTTGTCCTAATAGATAATGTAAAATTTCCAGTTTACTTTTGTAACTTACAGGTTCACAATTTGTTTTGCTGCAGTGCTTGGAGTTTGTTTTGAACAAAAATGTAGCTGTAAAGTACTGTAAACAAGTACTGCATTATTGTTAATGATTAATTAATTGTAACATAAGTCAGTTTCTAAATCGAGACAAATCTGCATTGTATGTTACTTCACATTTTAATTATTACTTGTGTAATGTTTACAG
>CATOBL010000447.1:0-40136 GCA_951394255.1 Polyploca ridens
GGATTTTTCGATTGAGGATTGATATTTTGACACTATTTTTATGTGAAATGTAATGTCAATTTAGATCGAATATTACTTTCGGGCGTCAGTTTTCAGCTGTGAAGTTTTCTGCCAATATTTGAGAAAATTGAAAAAACCATTCTTATATTTTGATATTTCACTAATCAAAGTGTGGGATCGAGTGGGCTTATATTCTGCCTTCTAGAAGTAATAATAAAATATATTTCTAACTTTTTTTTTAACAAGTATACATCCAATCAAATTCCAATTTGTTATTTATGGCTCCATCTTGTTAACTCATAATATATACTACATGGCCTTAACTTCGTAGCGACAAATTTATATAAATTATATTATATAGTCCCAGTTATTATGTCGCACTGACGTCGCCGCTAGAGGGCAAAATGGCATGACGGTATAAAATATATGAAAGTCTATCTGTCCGTTTATAGTCCTAGATCAAGGCCGGAGTTTATTAAGGCTTTTTTCATTATATTAGTATGTATTATATACTAAAAATTTAAAAAGTTTATAAGTGGACCATCTTGCCCCTACCTCCGCTTTCGTGATGTCAATGCGAAAAGATAACGGGGTCATGTAATGTGTATCATATCAGCCCTAAGTGGTGTGATCATATGTTATGTATTGAATTATAGTGTATGTACGCGAGTGTCTGTTTGTATGTGTACGTGACTGTTAGTTTGTTTTCTCTGTGTAAACATGTAAGATTCTTTTTTGAATACATTCTTGGGTTAGTATTTGCATGAAGCCAAATTATATTATAATTTTATTGGCCTCTTACTAATATTAAATGTATAAGTAATATTTATCAATAAATTGGAATGGAAGAAACGTAAATATTGCGCCGACCCCAAATGATTGGGAACAGGGCTGGCAAATGATGATTTACCAATAAATTATAGCACTGCTGCTCTAGATAAATAATAAATTAACTTTTAAAGTTTTTAAAGTCGATTAAGAAGACGACCGAAAATCCAGTTTGAAAATATGGTAAATGTCTTCGGAATCGCATCACTCATAAGAGGATATTTTCTTAGATGACTCGAGACGCCGATGTGTCGCTATTCACGCTGATCACAATGTCGCGACATTTCATGATGTGCCTGTGGAATAGCACGCAGTTTTGGATCTGCAGCGTTTGTTTTATAGCTTTATTACAGGTGAGTAGTGAAATTTTGTATGTCAACTTATGTGGAGCTTATGCCACATCCCAATGGCCCGCAGTAGGAACATCCGACTAAATCTTTGGGTGGATGAAAGAGGTGGCTCCAGGATATGAGGATGAGCTCCGCATAGTACATTACATAGTATTTTTTTTTAATAATAAAAATAAAAAAATAAAAATTTTGAAAATCATTTAATAAGCTGAAGTGTAGACATAATACTCAACGGGAGTACGAGGGAGTAAAGGGGTGGGGCGATGGCAGCTTGCGCCTAGCTCTAGTCTGTGCCTAGTAACCATACTTTGCGGAAATTTTATTTCAAATGGAATAAGGTATTTCTCGACATATTTACAGTATTTAATTTAAGTCCATTTTTGGGGAATATATATTTTGTACTACCGCTCCTGCGTCGCTTGTCGCCGACCAAAACAACACCCTGTATATAGGTATCGTTTATGTTGTTTTTATTTTTAATTTTATTATTTTAACTTTCTTTGTCTTTTTAAATGTTTTACTGGAAGGTGGTCCACAAGATACAGGTCATCCTAGTTTGTGGACCAACAAACTATGTAAAATATTTTAGAATTGCACAGTAAATATTATTATTATTATAGTCGGTGAGCGATGCGATGGTAGAATTGTCAAAAGTTACTCCCACTTTATACAGGCGGTAGAACATCCAGGGTGATCGAGTCTGTCTCTCCGGAGGGTAAAAAATCATAAGAGGATCTAAACCGCAAGAAACTTCGGAATCGTTAACGATACTAGAGGCCCGCCTTTGCAATGTTATGTTACGGTAAACGCGCAGACTTGTGACTTCGAGGGAACCAAATTAAGTCTACCTATTCCGAGACTCTCTTCAAAGAGGTATCGACTTCAGACACAAGTCGTATTCGGTTTGCCCCCACCATGAATCGACACGGTCAATGTATTCGACATGATGACTTACCATCGTGAGATTGTGGTCAAACACAATAACACTCTTTTCTATATGTCAACTTTTACACAATCCATTTTTGAAGGATTTTTAGGCAAATGTTTTCGCACATTGACTCCGTGTTAATGCATATGGCAGGTGGGTTCTTTGTGCGCATTCCTGCCACTGGCGCTGAGCGTGGGCGGCGCGGCGTGGTGCAACGCCGTGTGTGCCGCCGCCGCCGCCGCGCTCGCCTTCCCGCCGCTGCACGCCGCCGTCATGCAGCGCGCCGCCACCAGACCGCACCTGCACATGCACGCTCGGGTACCCAACCTACCCCAGACCCTAAAAATACGATCAAACGGACTTAGTCTCATCGGCTCCGGTACCTTTGCCTCGTTAAGGAGCAGGGGAAAAGACTGTCATCGACTCCGGTAGCTCCCCCCGGTGTCAACGTTTAACGGGGTCTATGGCAAGACTTGCTTCCTTTCGCCCCGGTTGCCTTGACCCTTCAATGGGGCAGAGCTGAATGAACTGGTTACCAGGATATCAGAAGCTCAGCAACCAATTTAGGGATTTTTTTTATAATCAAACAGGCCATTGAGACTTGACGCCAACCTCCCCGTTAAACGTCGTCGCCAAGGCTACCGGGGCCGATGAAACTTTTTCAAAATCAAGGCCACCGGGGCGAATGGGAACAAGTTGTACCATCGGCCCAGTTAAACGCAGACACTGAAGCTACCGTGGCCGATGGCAGTCTTTTTCTCATATGCCCCGTTAACGGGGCAGCGGGGTCGTTAGGAAAGAGAGTTATCTATAAAACCGACATTTCATCTCTTTCACAGATGGCCGTTTTCGTATTCTGGTGCTACGGATGCAAGTTCCTACCGGCCGCCATATCAATCCTAGTGCTATATGGGTTCACACTCCGCAGTTTTTGCGAGCAGATCTCTGTGGCCACCAACTCAACAGGCTGTTGGATAGTTTACCCTGTAAATGTGGGGAGTTACAACAAGACACATGACCTGACGCTGAAGAGCTTCCACGGGTGGGGCGATGATTTCTACGACGGGTTCTATTTAGCTCAACATATCACTCTTGGATTAATTACTTTGCATTTAGGTAAGTGTTCGTTGACTTTTGAAAAGTATTTTTGCACTTTTGTAGATTTTCAATAACTGCTTGCTGTCACCAAGTATCAATATTGGTGTAGTCGGCTATACTTCAGAGACATTACTCTTTTAGACTGCATATTTAACACTTACAGTTACATGGAATATACCTTATCTTAAGTTTGTTGTATTACTTACATATATGACTATTTTTGTACATACTCACTTATGTAAATTGTGAAATGTTTTTTTTGTTGTTGTTTCAGTTGTTATTTCATTGTCTTTTGTACATAGACAATCCTCTATATGGGAGAGGGGCTTTTGGACTAATAAAGTTTGGTCCGTGACTGTGATTGTTTTGTGAGTATACCTGTACATCAACTGTCCCATAAAATCTAGGTTACAGAATATCACAAGTCCAATTTAAATGGAAGGTCATCGATTCGAATCCTACAATGAACTTTAACTACTTATGTAAATAAGATTGTCTCACTTAACTATCGTGCTGATTCTGTTGTTTACAACTTAACATAATTTAGTCTCACTATATCTCTTTCTAACAAAGAACATAAGAAAAGGATGTAAGAAAATGTAATCCTGACTGCTGTCAAATTAGTCCAATGCTTTTTTTCAACGTAAATTTAGTCGCCATCTATCGCTATTACGTCTAAATGCCCGCAAATGAAGACGGCAGAGACTAATTTGACAGCTTTAAATATGTTCTATCCTTTTTCAATGAAGTTTGTAAGAAAGAGATGTGATGTGACTAAAATTAGTATAGTGCGATTTTCAATAGAATCGTTACCTATGTACGGTATTACCCAACTGATATGGCGCGTCGTGAATCTTCGTTCGCACAGAAAAGAAAGTATGGCCCCGAAGATTAACGAAAGAATGCTTAAAACTTACAATCAACCTTAGATCACTACTATACGGTTCCTAATACACTGCAGCTGTTGGTTCCGTCTCACTCGCAAGTCACGCTCCTCCGCACGTATCCCGCATTTTGAAAATGTATCTTCTGCGCAGGTACATCGGTAAGCCATATCAGTTGGGTACTACTGTACCTATAGATAGAGCATTGTTCCTACCTGATTGTGCATTTCATATATAGATAGGAAATGTCATTGTAAGAACTTACTCAATATTTTTATGCAATTTGGGGGGAGGGTAAAATCAGTTTCCCTAGCTAAAGTCATAGGGCTATATTAATATTCGTAAAAATATGCTAATTGATAATAAATTTTCAGAACAGTAATACAAATAATATTTAGCGGCGCAATGCTGAGCGTGAAGTACGGCTACTGCGGGAGGTGGGGTCTGTGCGAGTACCGGTACTACGTGCCGTGGCCGCTCGCGCTCGCGTATGCCGGCTCGCCGGTCATCGTGTTCGCGCTCAATGAACTTATCAAGTGGCAGGAGATTAAGTGAGTATTACATTTAAACGTGCACTTAACGTGACTGGTTATACAGGGTGGATACGACTATAATATTTTTACAATGGGACCAACTTCGAAATCGCAAAAGAATACAGCTTCATACAAAAGGTCATGTTTAAGAGAGGTGGAGCGTAGTGTTTATTCGCTCAAAGAGCAGCTCGACTGGGGAAGTAACTCCACCTTACAGAATACCGCAGTCAAATAAATTATTCATATTCATTTTCATTTATTAATTGCTTCATGTTTGTTACATAGTTGTTACATTATTAAGTAAGTCCAGAACATGAGCCCTGCAAGGGCATTGCAACATTAATTAGTAAATTAAATGGTTAGTTGGTACATAGTTTATATACATTCTTGAATTATAGTTAATTATTAGTTATATTAATTAGTATTTAAATTATTTATTTATAGTAATATTAGTTTATGTTACATATTTTAGACATAATTTTTAACATGTATATACATTATAATTGAATTTTATTATTACACGTTAATAGGTATGATCGCGAGACCATTATTTTAAGGTTTCATAAATATTTTTGCTCCATTTTATCTACCATAAACTCTTCAATTGAATAGTAGCATTTTTTAATAAGGTAATCTTTCAATTTATTTTTGAATGTTAAATCCTTGACTTCATTTTTAAGATGATTTGGTATTTTATTGTATATAATTATCGATTTATAATATGGGCCATTTTGATACATTTTGAGCCTTGATTCCGGTATTATTAGTTGGTTTTTACGGCGGACATTTTTTGTCGTTTCAAACATTGATGCATTTTTCCTAACAAATAGGGCAATTTCTAAGATGTAGATGGAAGGGAGCGTGAGCATTTTTCCTCTTAAAAAGTGCTGTCTACAGCTTTCAGTTTGCCGTATATTTTCTATAATGCGAATGCATTTTTTTTGCATTACGAATAGGTCATGGGCGTCGGTACTATGGCCCCACAGAATAATGCCATATCGTAGCCAAGAGTATGCGTACGCGTAGTATGCAGATAGTGCGCATTGTTTGTTTGTATTTGTCTTAAGGACGTTAAGTGCATAAATAAATCGTGATCGTTTTGATTTAATATTTAAAATGTGGTTTTTCCAGTTCACGTACGTGTCAATAGTTAATCCTAATAAGTTAAAATTATTTACTTCTTCAAGGTTATGTTTCTGTGATACTGGTTTTATATCTATTGGTCGTTTCTGATGTGGTCTAAATTGAATAAGTTTAGTTTTCCTGTTGTTTATTTCTAGATTATGATCTAGCAGCCAGTTTTTGACTGTTTCAAAAGTTTCCTCTATATGAGTGTTGCTATCTCGGTTATTGGGGCATTTAAGGACAATGGATATATCATCAGCAAATAAAACGCACTTTGAATTTATTATTTTTGGCAAATCATTGATATATATTAAGAACAGCACACATCCAAGTACGCTACCCTGTGGGATGGAGCTGTTAGTAGTTCGAATATCTGATAGGATGGGCATCAGTTCGTTGGTACTCTCATTAATGCTTTCGATCTGTACGTATTGTTGTCTATTTATCAAGTAAGATTTCAACCATAAATACGCGTCACCGCGGATTCCTATACCGTTAAGTTTACACAATAAAATGTTGTGTTGAACCTTGTCATATGCTTTGGACATATCTAGCAGTAATCCAACAGCGTAATTTTTTTCCTTAATATAGTTTGGTTATTATGTTGTGTTCCTACGCGTAAGGTCACCAGAGCTCATTGTGGGGGGGAAGGGTCGGTAACGCTTGATGATGCTCCGTGTGTTGCAAGCGTCCATATGACTACGGTAACCGCTTTCCATCAGGCGGGCGGGCCGTATGCTTATTTAGAAATTAATTTTAAAAAGGAAAAAAAAGTGACATCGAGGGAAAGTACGGTAGCGTGTGTCAGGTTCATAATATATTGTTTTGTTACAGAGCCGATGTCCGCAACCAAAGACGCGCTCGTTTGGACTTCGGAACTAAACTTGGCATGAATTCACCGTTTTGAATTCAAGCACTTCTAGTCAATTATGCTTTAGTTAAATTTGTGAATTGTTATTAAATACTAACCTAGGTAAATGATTGAAGCCACAATAGTGGTACATTTATTATTTTATAAGAGAAATGTGACTATGTACTTACGTACGTATTTTGTACTTATTTTATTTATAATCTGTTTTGATGATTTTTGAAATAAGATATTTTGAAAATAAAGTGTAGTTTAAATTAAACCAAGTTATGAAAACAAATAGTTTATTAAGACTAATAAATTTGTGATGATTACATTTATAACAGTCATTATTGTAATCGATTTTATATTGCCAATTGCTTTGTTGACATTTATCTTTTCGAGTTCACCAACAATCACAAGAACTTGAACAAATATATTACTTGGAGAGTTTGTCCAGTATCTCTGCATATTAGCAAAAATAAAATAGCTATCCAACTTGCCAGGTGACGGCAATCTTTCCCTCATCACTAGTAATACATACATAATTTAATTTGTTAATAACATTGTTTAATGCGTTCTCTCCATTATTACTACATAATTGTTAGTTACTAAACACTTGTACTTATAGTTACGTAAAATATAAATCTTCCTTTCACTAGGAATCATCAGGTAAGTCCAATATTTCTTGAACGAAAGAAGCCACATCCGTCTCCTTTTGACTATGCTCCTGACAGAACTGGTGTGCTAACAGTGCGTCGTAATTCGGTCTCAGTTTATAATCTTTGTATAAGCATTTTACTATCACATCCTCGAATTCTGATGAGAATTGACCGGTCGGGAGTCTCGGGGGGTCATCTTTGACGACTTGTTTCAATTGCTCGAAAGGTGTGCCCCAAGTATTGTATGGGAATGTGCCTGTAGCAATCTCTATCATGGATATACCGAGTGACCAAACGTCACTGCGTATATCGTACTGGCCGGGGTTACCACTCGGGTCGATCCTCTCTGGAGCCATGTAAGGTTTGCATCCGGCATCTATTGTTTTCGCAACGGAGTCGACGAGGTACCCGGAAATGCCAAAGTCGCACATTTTCACCTCACCCTTTCTGTTTATCAAGATATTCGAAGGCTTGACATCCCTGTGTATGACTCTCAGTTTGGAGTACAGGTAGTGGAGAGCGCTGACTACGGAGAATACAATCTTTCCAAGGATATTCTCAGGTATGGTGCGATTGTTCTTGTAGACTTTCAGGTAGAATTTATCAAGGCTCATGTCCATGACCTCCATGCAGATCCACACGTCTCCTTCTCGGAACATAGCACCGTAGAAGTGCACTGTGTAGGGGCACGCGCTCGCTCGCATCGACACATCCAAATCCATGAGCAGACGTTTCAGTTCCAATGACTGGGCGTTGAATGATGCTGTGATTCTCTGTGGATGGATATTTCAAATTTAATTGCGTGAAAGTTTAACGCATGCACCTCTTAATGGGGACTTAAAATACAAAATTTAGCAAGCGCGTCAAGGCATGAGCGTTTCCGTAGAGGCAAATACTAATTTATTTGTTGTTGAGAAATAGTAATTTATTTGTTGCTGCTTAAAGTTCATTTCACAATAAATGTTATTAAATATAGGTCTTTTTATTTCTATTTGTGACGAATTATCGTAGGTATAAGATATTTTTTTGATGATTTGTGACTTATTACTAGGTGCAACACCAGTGGCATCACGCGTTGCCGACCCTGTAGAAATATCTTCACACCCTTTATGAAGAACCCCATACTGTACTCCAAATGAATAATTTAGAATTTTAAAAAGAATGGTATACACATTACTTTGACTGCCATTGTGGTATTGGTGGGTGTATGGCACATCTTCTCCACAATGCCGTAAGCTCCGCGGCCAAGGTCACCTATCTTCACCAGGTCATCAGCATGGACAGTGAACTCCTTGTCGCCAACCGTAATAGTTGTTTGCTTGTCTAGATTCCCTGGTGGAGTTCTGAAAATAATATTAAAAAAAAAAAAACTGTGAAATATTTCAAGTCTTGTTGATTTGATCTCAAAGTTTTGTTATTATTTGCAAGTATATACGAGAGTTATTTTTGTCCTGGGTAAGTCTTAGTTACCGTGGAACAGAGATAAAAGTACTGGACAAAACCAGTTTCTATTTATCAGGCTTAATGAAAAATGTATAAGTAGCCTAATATTAAAGTAAAGTGGAAGTGCAAAATACTACTCTTACAGTTTTTTTCTAAATACTGTTGGGTATTATTTTATTTAAAGATTTTGTAAACTACTTACACAACCTGTTCCTCTTCTTTTTTGAAAACGAAGGCCGATGGTTTCTTTCTCCCTCCCGACATCTTAAAAGCACTAATTAAGACCAACACTGTGTTCTAAAACCACCAATTTCTATTTAAATTAGCTAAATACCTCACGACAAGATTGGTTAGAGCCTCTTGTCGTAACAAGGCAAATTCACAAGTTTCACGTTTATTTTACCAAAATCATATTGTTATCGTATTTTCACTCTTTATTTATGGAAAAGTTCAACGTTTAGATTATGTTGTCACTAAGTCACAATATTTTTTTTATATAAATTGCGATAATCCCGAAAAATGCTGCAGCAAGCAACTACGTTGTTGTTGTTTAAAATTAGATCACTAAAAGAAAGCAAAGGGCAGAGCCATACAGCCTTGTCTTACTTGTTGCCAAGTTTCAAGTTTTGACATTTTCTAATGAGGTGTAACCATCCAATTTCTTTGGGTGTAACTCTTTTACTATGCAAACTATTTATCTTGCTTGTTTCGTTTTGGAGTATGTAAATATATTTTTTTATCCACTCCTCAATCGCATTCGATTGAGCTTAAAATTAGCATATTAACTTCGGTGAGGGGATGTAAGGATGATTTTGGCCATTTTTGACTCACCCTACCTCCGTGTAAGGACACAACATTTCTCGGGCTCCCCCGCCCCTTTTACGTAAGATTTTATCTAGATTTCCTAAAGATGTTCGATGTTTAAAAGATGGAACAGGAAGGAACTTCTTGAAGACAATCTGAAGGCTGGTTGGCAATGGCAAGGTGTAGAGCATTAACATTTTGCCTGAAATTGGTTGCTTTTCAGGCAAAATTTTCACGCCATAACTTGAGAAATACTTTACCGATTTCATCCCTCTTTCTTTTCAAGTTTTCTAATACTCTGAAGAAGGTTCTTTCGGAAAAAATAAGAAAGTAGCGTAGAAAAACCGCGTGGCGCAACTAGTATTTAATACATTTTGAAGTGAGAGCTATGCGGATGATTTGCATATTGAAATAGAAAGCAACTTTAGGTATAACCCTATTTAACCTAATGAACCTACAGATTGTTGATACAATAACATAATGTTTTTTTTTAGTAATAATAATAATAAAACAAAATATGTATAACAAATATAAGTAGGTATTTAATCTTATTCAAAATAAATATTAAGTATCACTTAAGGCCTATAGTTATGTTGTGGTTCATTTGGAAGAAAATTTTATGGCTCTAACAGCATCCTTTGCTTTCTTTGTAGCTTCTTCTTTCATTCTGTGTCTCTTTTCTTTTTCAGCCAATCCAACAACAACATCATGATGCAGTGCATTTTTGACGTTGGCTTTGGCAAAAAGTTTGTTTAAAATATAATCATCATCTTCATTATTATTATCTTTTTTATCTTTACCCTTTTTGTGTTTTTTCTTCTTCACTTTTTCTACTGCAACTAAGTTTTCCACTTCTATTTCTGAAGACATTGAATGTTTTCTTTTACGTATTTGTTTATTTTGTCTACTATAATTTCCACTATTATCTGGAATGTCAACTTGTTTCTCCTTATTGCCTTTGCAATAATTTTCCGTTTTTCCACCTACTTCTCCAATATCTTCTTCTTTTTCGTCATAAATTTCTCCATCTTCCCTTTCTTTTTCTTGGCTCTTTAGAACTTCCTTAATCAAATTTTCTTCATAATCTTGCTTGGCATGCATATTAATTATATCCAATTCAGATAAAACAGTCTCAAATGGAACATTTGTCTCTTTATTGTCAATCAAATTAGTTACTGGTAATACAACTTTAGGTGGATTTAACAATAACTCTCTCTTTTTTTTATATTCCTCCCTAGGATCTGTTTCAATTTTAACTCTAGATGAAGCAACATCTTTGGAAATCTTTTTACTTATTGCTTTTGCCATTTTTCTCATAGCTTCTAATTTTTTACTCAACTGGTTTTTATCTCTTTCCTCTTTTGATTTATTAAAATTAACCTTTGTATGTTTGAACAAAGATGCAGTTTCTGTATCTCCATCACAATTAAGATCGTCAAGAGTAAATAAACCTTGTAGTGTACTAGTAGTCAGGATATTTTTTTGAGTTGGATCTACCAATATTTTATTGCTCAAGAAATGCTTAAAAATTTGTCTCTGATATATCTTTTCTTCAATAGTTCCTGCTGATAAAAGTCTATAAACGGAAACATTTCTTAATTGACCAATTCTCCATGCTCTTTCTTTAGCCTGATCATCAGTAGCTGGATTCCAATCAGGATCATAAATAATTACTCTATCTGCACCAGTTAAATTAACTCCTAGTCCTCCAACTCTTGTAGTTGAAAGAAAGACCAGATACTCATCACTTTCATTGAAAGTTTTGATTAAATTTTGCCTTTGACTAATACCTACAGTTCCATCCATTTTTAAGTATTTAAATTCTTGATTTTGTAAATATTGTTCTAAAACACATAACATTGCCCTACTTTGAGAGAATATGAGGGCTCTATGACCTTGTTTCACCCAAATTTTAAGCAAGGAATTTATTACAGTCATTTTTCCAGATCTTTTCCAATGACCAAACTTGGTCTCATCTATTTGTTCATAATCTTCTTGGGCTTCATAGAGGTATAGGTCTGGATGATTGCATATTTTTCTCAATGTAGTTAAAGCAACCAACATCCTTGCACGCAAAGGATATCCATAGTTATTATCTTTGTCTAAAACACTTCTAACTGTTCCACTCATAAGGTATCCCATATAAAGATCCCGTTGTTCTTGAGTTAAAGCACAAAATAAAACTTGTTCATTTTTCTCTGGAAGTTTAATGTGATCTTGGACTTCAGCTTTGGTGCGTCTTAACATGTATGGTGTAATAATGTTTTTTAAAGCTTTCGCTATTTCTAATGCTGATGCCTCTTGGAATTCAGTAGCATTTGCATAACCTCCTTGAGTTATAGGTATTGCAAAGTGATCCATGAATGCATTATATGTACCCAGTAAACCCGGGCTCATAAAATCAAATAAAGACCATAATTCTTGTAAACTATTCTGCATTGGAGACCCTGTGATAAGTAGCTTGTGAGGTGTTTGAAACTTTTTAACAAGTTTGCTCACTTGAGTTTCTGGATTTCTAATTTTGTGACCTTCATCTAAAATTATATAGTGCCATTTTCGGGACAATAAATCCTTTGTATACTTCACAATGCCAGCATATGTGATCAGTAATATACCATGTGATGCATGAAGAACTCTGATAAGTTTATTGTGATTGCCAGCATGAGATCCAGTGTGATGGAGAACTGCAACTCTTAATGGAGGGAACCAGTAATGGAAATGTGAGACCCACTGGTAGATCACTGTTGCTGGTGCGACTATGATACAGGGACCAAGACCACCCCAAGATCCAGAATCTGTTTTTGAAAGACCAGCAAGGAAAGCTATGATTTGAACAGTTTTACCTAAGCCCATCTCATCACCAAGAAGACCACCAGACTGGACTTGATGTAATTCCCATAACCATTTTACACCTGTTCTTTGATATTTATACAATTGTTTCCAGATATAGTTTGGTATATTTAAACCATTCTGAAGTTCATGATAACCCTCAGGATCCTTGTTACCATCCAATATATATTGGATATCAGCTGACAGTGAACCAGCGCTGTAGGTTCCTGAAGATGCAGAGGATAAGCTTTCCCTCCAGATTTTTATCCTATCATTGTACAAGGTTGTATCACCATCATCAATAATTTTCTTTAGGTTTTGCTTAACGCGGGAGGTGGAAGGTAAAGACGGAATGTTTACGTTTCCTTCGTCATCTGAAGACTGCAAATACTCACATTCGTCGTCAGATTCTTTGTATGCCGAAGTACTTGCTTTTTCTAATGATCTTGTATCTTCTTTCTCTCTTGAGGTATCTTTATAACCCTTCACCTGCTTCTTTGATATAAGTTCTGCAGCTACTTTACTTTTATCAGACACATTGTCAGTTTTATTCAAGTTTTTAGTTACAGTTTTATGTTTCGCAAGTGCGAGTTGATTTTCGAGATATTTGTTGATATCAACCATTTTTCTCTCGTGCACAAGAATATCGGTCGAAAAAATAAGATATTAAAAACAAACTCATAAATTTCCGTATTCATTCCTAAAATATTAAGAATAATATTTTTTCCCAGAAAACAAACAGAAAACCTATGCAGAAAACAAGTTTTTTTTATTTTTCTTTTTTTGTTCATGACCATGGATACAAAGTCCTTCAGTCGCATACTTATATCACTCTAAAGCACTTATTACACCTTCCTATTTTTAGGATCCTAACTAGGAAATAGGAACGTGTAATCGCAGAAAGAACGGTTAGTGTCCTAAGTAGTGAGATAGGAAGGTCCCAACCGCTCTGCTTCCTTAAACAGGAAAGTGTAATCGCGTCGTTCCGATTTAGGACGTTTAGGGATGTAACATTATTCTTCAAAACATCGATGTTTTGAAATAATTATATAAGGCCCTTCTAAAGTCTTGGCGTATATTTTGAGGGATGAATGTATAGGTCATTAGTAATCAAGAAACAATAATAGAAAAATAATCCGTACATTGAAAGTACTACATTATTTATAAATGAATAAAAACACTTTCTTTTTAAAACTTTGTTTAAACAAAGCCAATACAAATTCAAAAGCGAATGCGTATGTGATTTTCAATTTGTATTTGGTTTTTTGGCCTCTCTCCCGTGTTCGCGCTCTATCTGCGTTTTGTTCTATAATCTGTGGCAACGTCACTCTGCATTTGCATGTTCCCGCCAAAAAGTATTTTATACCTACAAATCTCGAAAACGGAAAACTATCGATTATTCGATATATCGATTGTTTTAACCAACGTCCAACAGTCCAACACTAATGTCAAAAATATTGCATGCAGCGTTGCCATTAGGGTACGCATTAGTACGCATTGCGTACTATTTCGTTAGGTAGCGTTCTCGGGTACTCTCCCGCCAATTTGCGTACTATTTTACTGACAGGGCATAAAAAAAAATTAATCAAAATAATAAAGTTCAATACTTTTAATTTCTGTCAACCAAGTTTCAGCATAAAATGAGTACTAGCTACCCCGGTGTGTTTCTTTTTAAACATCTAGGAACAATTCCTTTAGAGTAGTAATACCGAGCAATCCGATTCCGAAACTAGTCAATGATTTGTCACTGATTTTAAAGAGTAAAGACCAATCACTGCATCTTGTGTTCATGATTTGACCAATCGGCGCGCATATGTCCTTGAATTAGCCAATCAGAGCGCATTGGCGGTGGTGGGAAATTGGCGGAATAGATTGCAAGCAAAATGAACGTCATTGCGCTTTGGGCTAGTTGTTCGATGTTTTCAAAATACGCTTTTATTAACTTTACTTGTATGTATGTAATGGAATCTTCAAACTTAATTTTCATTTACTTCCAAACGTCAGATTAAACTGAAATTTTGCACACTTATCAAGTACCTACCGAATTTGGGACCATCCAGCTGATCTGATGATGGATTCGGAAGGTAGGCACTGGAACTCCATAACGGAATAACGTATGTTAGCCGTGTTTGGACTTGTTGGAATCGTCTTGAAATGCAGTTTGACTACATAGGGTGCTTTTCAGGGTCTGATGATGGAGTAGGAGGGTTGGCACTGGAATTCCATAATGAAGCAATGTTTCTCAGCCGTGTTTTGGCTTGTTGGGATTGTCGTAAGATGCACTTTAATCATTTATGGTTTTCAGGGTATGATGATGGAGTCAGAGGGTAGGTACTGAAACCCCATAGCGGAGCAACGTTTCTTAGCCGTGTTTGGGCTTGATGCTGCCTAAATGTAAGCAGTTTTTGTAATTAAGTTTAATACTTGAATAAAAATCGTGGGGCGCTTTTCCTTGAAACCCAATAGAATTTCTTATCATTATTATGAAGAAATATCGTAAATTACAAAATGAAAAGCGTCCCACGCTTTTTCATTCAAATATTAGACTTAATTATAAAATTGCTTACATTTAGACCCTTACGGGATAGACAGAGAATATACTTAGGTTCAATTTTATTAAAATTTAACACTTTTTAGTGCAGGGCTTTTTAAAGCATGTTTTTTTGTGTTTTTTAATTATAATTTATTTTTATTCCATGTTCGTTCATCATTCTTTCTTACTTTTTGTGGTTTCACAGGTTTGGTTTTGCTCTTTCGTGGTACCTTCGGGTTCGGTGCGCAAACGTTAATTACAAAATGCAAATAATGCAATTAATAAACATACTTTATCTGAGTAATAACTTGAATAATATTTTATTGACTGCGTACTCAAAACTTAAGTTACGTACTATTTTTAGGTTCTGTGCGTATCCTATCGCGAAGTCACTCTGGCAACGCTGATTGCATGTATGTCAAATGTATGTATTTGCTTTGCGGTTCGATATTCCACATGGGGACCGAATAGAAATAAATTTTAAGAAATATCTTTATTAAAAAGTCAAAACGTCGTTATTTTTTCTGTTGTACTTATCATTAACACGCTTGCAACACGCTTGTTTGACTCTTACATTTAATAAACACACATTGAATTTCATAACCTTCAAATACATTTTACTCGTGTCTTTAGTGTTGATTTTTCTGAATGATGCAGAAAGTTAAAAGAAAAGGTGATATTGGAGACATAGATTCACCCAAGAAAAAGAAATTTAATATCAATAAAAGTGACAATAAGCTATCAGACAATGGAAAACCGCAAAAACCTTTCAACAGCAAATTCAAGGATTTCAAAAAGGATGGTGGTACTGATACGAAGAGATTTAATAAGCCTGGTAATGAAAAAGGGAAGGGAAAGTTTTCCAAAGGTAAGCCCGACTTTGTCAAAGGAAAGGGAAAGCCGAATTTTTCCAAAGAGAAGAGCAAAGGGAATTTTTCGAAGGACCAAGGTAATGGTGAGAAACCTAAGTGGTCAGAGATGAAAAAAGAAAAGAAGGAGTTGAGATTGGTGCGACGGAAGGCAAAGGCAACTGCTGAGGTGTTTGAGATATCTCACAAGGCTAAGCTGTTGGCTGCACAAATTCAGCGGTAAGACATGACCTATTTTACAAGCTTTTATTTAACTTGCAATGTATGTTTGTTTGGGTGGAAACTTGCAAGTCGAATTTCACACACTTCCAGTGGTCGGATTGACTTGATATTCGGTATATATTGAAAGACAGTGCAAGTACAGTTAACAAAAAGTACAGTCACCAAAAAAAGTTTGTATTGAAAATGTTTTTTTAATAAAAACCTTATTATAATATAATTTTATATATCTAGTTTCCACCATGCAGTTTCACTTGTGTTCAGGATTAAAACAACATACCTTCGAGCTATCTCTATGCAAGATATTTTATTTTTATACCACTAAGGTGGCAAACAAGCATACAGCCTGCCTGGTGGTAAATGGTTACCATAGCCTTTGGACTCTTGCAACACCACGGGTATCACACGCTTATACATTTCATCCTTAGTTTTATTATGAAGGAAGGACAAACATATTTTCACTCTTTTATTTATTAGATTTAAATTTCTACCTTTCACAAGTTTTGTATAAGTAAGAGGATTCTTAGTATTAAGATTAATACTAACTCATAATGCTAGCTAAAAACAATAACAAGATACAACTAACATTAACATTCCTCACTTTCAGGAAAGTTGTAAAACAAGATTTCAGAATGAATTCATGTAAAGAACTTCATTGCTTATTGAAAGGGCAGTACAAATCCATTGCTCTTACTCATGATCTCAGCAGAGTCATTCAAGTCCTACTAAAATATAGCCCTGAGGACATCAAGAATGAATTATCTGAAGAGGTTTTAGATATTATCGTACAAATGGCTCAGTCAAAGTATGGCCAGCATGCTGTGAAGAGAATTTTAAAATATGGTACAGATTTTATTCGCCATGAAGTGATAAAAAAGTTTCTGGGACACATTGTGTCATTGGCTACTCACACAATAAGTGCTCCCACACTTGATTATGCATATGGGGAATTTGCAACAAAGAAAGAAAAGAATCATATGCAACAAGAGTTTTATGGGGATATTTATAAAAATGTAAGTAAAATAATAATGTTTCTATAATAAATATTTTGTTGTTTAATATTACAAGTTCAAAAAGTATTTAATTAGAACCAACATGAATTTGTGACTCTGTAACTCAGCATTAATGTGCAATAATGCTGATATTCGAAGTAGAAGCTCTTCAATTATGATATAGAAATACTAAGAAAAAACCTATAAAAATCTCAGGTTTCTAATCTTAACTATCCTTCTTGGGTTTTATCTTTTAAAAATCAAGGATTTAGAGCTATTCAGAGTTATTGTTAGAATTTCAACTGGCTACTATTATGGTTAAAAAGATACGACCCTACAACCATTACAGAGTGACAGCATTAGGACCTTTAAAGTAAGGAATTCAAAAAGTAAATAATTGCTATGCTGTAAAAAACTATCTTATTCCTCTAATGGTTTTAGTTTAGAGGCTGCAGCACAGCTTGGTTTTCTAAACCAGACATAAATATCTCAATTATTTTTATAAGACTATAGTATATTTTAAATAACATGAGTTCGGTGACACATGGTATTTTATTAAATTTCTCAATGGTTAATGTTCATTTCGATATAATAAAGGAATACTATGATAGAGCTAGGTTTCACGAAATATTGTGAATATTATTTCAGAGTAATCAAATGGAATTTCACTAGATATTGGTAAAAAACCCTTGACCTTGACGACTCATCTTATGTGAAATAGAGTATAATTGATGTTTTTTTTGTTAGACAAAAGATGACAAAGTGAAGACTTTAAATGACACATACAAAGACAGTCCAGAAATGAAGTCTGCAATACTGCAGTCCTGTAAAGCCAATGTACAGCGTGTTTTGGATAAAAATCTGCATGATGGAGAGTAAGTCATGACTCATGAGACTATATATATAATAACTTATGTGTTTTTATAATGCTGCTGAAAACATTTATGTTTACTTAACTGTGAACTACTGAATCCTAAATAAAAACGAATGTGTATGTCACCAGGCTCCTCCACTCAGTGTTATATGACTACATCCGAGAGTGCAGCGCAGAAGACCGTGCTGAGCTTGTTTCCACACTGAGTCCACTTATAGTACCACTCAGCAACTCACTGCCCGGTGTCAATGCTGCCAGCTTGTGTGTGTGGCAGGGTACTAATAAAGATAAAAAGGTACATACTAGTCCATAAGAGTTAAACTACAAAACTCTTCTTTTATTATCAGTCAGCTGTCCCCCTCAGTTTCGCCCGCGTTAGGGGTAAAAAGTAGCCTATGAGTTACTTTCGCATTTATAGTATTAGTATGGATATAGGCCTCACAAACATTGATTATTATGTCCATTACACATATTTTTATACAGTTGCGTGCGAAACATTTATATATGGTACGAAAATATTACGACTTGCTATATATTAATTTATACTTTAACCTATATGTTCATTCCTCAAAAGTATGTAAGTACTATATTTAATCCTTTAAAATTATTCTTGAATTTCTCATTACAGACGATATTGAAAGTTGTGAAAGAACATGCTGTACCACTCAGCAAACACAAAACTGGTTATAGGCTGCTCATTGCCATATTTGATTCAGTTGATGACACAGTACTTGTCAAGAAAGCTATCGTGTCTACACTGGCAAGCCACCTGAAGGACATAGCTAAAGATCATTGGGGTAATATGGTAGGTTCAAACATAGTCAATCCAGTCTCCAATCAAGTGTAGATTATCACTGCTGTGGGAAAACGCCTCGCACACACTTACATTTCTACAATGATGAATTGAAATGAACCTATTCTCTTCTCAGACACTACATTGGCTAGTAAAACCTAAGGACTCGGCAGCTTTCCATCCCAGCTTTATCAAGTTCCTAGACGAGGGCGCAAAGAGCGGCACATCTAAAAAAGATGCAGAACTTCGAGTATCAGAACTGAGGGAAGCTATCTTACCGGCATTGAAGACAGATATGGAATCAGACCCAGAGTTCTGGCTCAGTAGTAAAGCGAATATGCTGTTGACTGTTGCTGTGTTGTCTATAGGTAAGTTCTCAAGCACAAAATTGGAACATATAAATTTTATGATTATTAACAAAGATGGAAAGCTCTGTTAGCTGAGGGTGCATACATACGAGCTTCCTTACAATGTTTTCTGTCTTTGAAAAACTAGTGGTGATATTGTATGTTATATTTCATGGCCAGACTGGGCCAGTGATTTATTTAATCTGCGTCATGATGTTCACTTACACAAAATTTACAGAATCAACAAAAGAAATTCTCAAGGCCCTAGCTAAAGTGATATGCAAGTCAGATTGGCAAATCAAGGCAGACACCAAGGATGTGCTAGCAGTAGAAGATGCGGGCATACACATGTGTCTGAAGAAGTTAGCTGCTTTGGATAAGGATAAAACTGATGGTACACTAGGTGAAGCTATTGCTGAGAATTTGGAAGAAGAAACTGTAAGTAATTTTGATAACATTCTTATAAGTTTAGAGTTTTCGCCTGCCAAATTCATCTCGATTCAATTGGTTGTGCCGTTGATGCGTCAAGAGGTACCAAACAAACGAACTCACTTTAGCATTAATTATCATAAGTTGTGTCTGCAAATTTTGTTCTACAAATAATATCATCAAGTTCCTTGAGACCATTTGTCTCAGAGTAATTCTCTACACGCAAACGCTTTCATAATCGCATTTTATATTGTTTTTTAGATCAAAATATGGCTGCCTACAAATAGAGGTTGCTTCTTCCTCCTCAAGCTCATAGAGAGCAATAATGACAGTGTTGCTAAAGAATTGCGGAAGAAAATCAAACCACACTCGAATTTATTGAAGCAGCAGACATCAGAGGGCGCCAAACTTTTGTTACAGAATGTTCAGAAAAAATAAACTTTTGTATACAATAATATTTTGTTTTATTCATTCATAAATTATTCGAAGTTCTAGTTGCTGCATACTTATTAGCTGTATTGATTCATAATTTTTACTATTGTTTCTTTATACATTATTCATGTGTAGAAATAACACAACATTAAATTCATATAAAATTCATCCACAGTTTGCCGATTGGTTTTTGTTCGACATTTTCTACAATTCTGATTGTTTTTTGAAGTAATTCTTCATGAATTGAATCTATACTTCTGCAAAATAAAATCACATTACAGGATATTAGCAGTCATATTAAAATAGTGTAGGAAGCTTACCAATTGTTGTTTGATAAATAATTTAATGTGGATCAAGGGCAAAATTAAATGGTTTAAAAATATTTACCTATTTGCATCCAACACATCCCAGTGTTCTTCTTTTAGTTTTGCATACATTTCTGACACTTTCTTTTGAAACTCCACAATTTCGTATCTAAGAAAAACATAGAAGATACATTAGATTATTTGAGAATTATGAATATAATCATGCTAGCAAGATATTAAACACTTGACCGTTATTTGAAACTTTATATTTGAGATAGGCCCCTCCTTGTTTTCTGCTTTATCGTACCTTCTTTGTCTACCTTATATCGCCATCTCGCTCGCACATCCCCCTACCATCCACGCCAGGCAGAGCGGCGGGCATGAGCCGCGCGATCTCGTCATTGGCGTCTTGTTTTCTGCAGCGCACGTTTGTGCCTAGCGCTAGCGTAGCCTAGGCACACATGTAAGTTATTTGTACCTTCTTATTTTAATAATATGAAATAAGTTATAATTTTAACGGTTTTACCGTTCGATATTTCAAATTATTGTTGAAATTTTATGTTCAAAGCTTTGAACAAACTAATTCTTAAATACTTTAGTCTACCCACTTTTTAAAGATATTTTTGTGTGTACTATAACATTTTTATCCTAGGTTTTTCCTAGGTTGGTTCCAGTTTAGTTCAGATACAGTTGAACAAAAATAATTTAATACATCATGTGCTGACCGTAATAAATCACAACGTTGGAATTGTGATAACGGGTATCGCGGTATCGCTGTGATGTTCAAATTCTCTGAACTAAAAT
The DNA here is from genome assembly GCA_951394255.1 of Polyploca ridens. Lineage (NCBI taxonomy): Eukaryota > Metazoa > Arthropoda > Insecta > Lepidoptera > Drepanidae > Polyploca > Polyploca ridens. The sequence goes on from CATOBL010000447.1 coordinate 20,929, forward strand.
AAATCATGACCACATTTGTGTAGCAATTTATTATGTAAAACAGCATATTGAAAATAATTTCAATAATTAAAATACAAATTCAATCCGGCTTTTTAGATTTGAGAAACGGTCTTGTGTGCTAAAATTACTCGAAGTAATAAGGACAGTGATTTAATCTACATGAAGTCTACGAAACATTACGAGTTATATTTGAAGGTAGATTTTTTGTTATTGAGTTAACGTAATTACAACTTATTTGTGGTCTGAAATTATTGAAGTGAAGAATGAGGGTTCGTAATCTACTTACCAAAAGATTCCGTTTGCTATTAATACCAGACGAGTTAACTACAGTGCTTAAAACGGTAAAACATTTTTGCCTTTATAGTAAAATGATCAAATGCTCCCGCTTTGCAAGCTAGTCTGAGCTGCCATACACCAACCCACGCAGGTGCGGTGACTTGAAATGTACCCTCGCAGGGGCAGTGACTTGAAATTTACCCTCGCAGGGTATTCTTATGGATGTTGTGCCCGTACTCCGTACGCACATTCTCCATAATAATCAACCCCTCGCAGGGGCTGGTGAGTTTTATAATACCCTCGCAGGGTATTCTTTTGGATGTTGTGCCCGTACTTCGTACGCACATTTCCCATAATAATCAACCCCTTGTAGGGGCAGGTGAGTTGAAATATACCCTCGCAGGGTATTCTTTTGGATGTTGTGCCCGTACTCCGTACGCACATTCCCCATAATAATCCACCCCTCGCAGGGGCTGGTGAGTTTTATAATACCCTCGCAGGGTATTCTTTTGGAAGTTGTGCCCGTACTCCGTACGCACATTCCACATAATAATCAACCCCTCGCAGGGGCTGGTGAGTTTTATAATACCCTCGCAGGGTATTCTTTTGGAAGTTGTGCCCGTACTCCGTACGCACATTCCACATAATAATCAACCCCTCGCAGGGGTAGGTGAGTTTTAATATACCCTCGCGGGGTATTCTCTTGGATGTTGTGCCCGTACACACATTCCCCATAATAACCAACCCCAGGCAGGCAGGTGAGTTGAAATCGCGGGGTATTATTTTGGATGTTGTGCCTCAACGCACATTAAAAAGGCAGGTGGTGTTCAAAAAACTTTTTGCCTTTCAATAGACTAGAATCAAATGCTTTAGAAGTAGATTTTTAGTAGGTAAAGAAAAAACCCAAATATCTATCCTCTTCGCAGGGTACTTCACTTAGATAAATGTTCTTCGCACATTCGTCATCATAATCAACCATTGCAACGGCAGATAATTTAAAATGCTCCCTCGTAAGGTTTTTTACTTGAATATTGCACTTTCACGCACATGCTTTAACATAACCTACCGTCATGGGGACAGATGGTTTTAAATGTAATGTATATTCGCATAGTCCTACACTGGGATACCTTTACACATATTTCCCACCATTATCAACTCTCACAGAGGTTGGTAACAAAATGTACCCTTACAGTGTATTTATTTTTAAGTACCTCACTAGGATATTGGTGCTTCTACGCACTTTCCTTAACATATTCAATCCTCGCGGGGTTCTTAGCATTCTAGTCCTTGTGAGGTACTCTGAAGACTTGATACTGACTGACATTTTCAAAGCGGGGCAATAATTTAAAATCCACCAATAGTGGTAACATCTACGAATCTCCGATTGACATACTGAAAATAATACACGGTTGTTGCATATAGTTTTACCAAAAGCTGCCGTTCGTAAAGTCAAGTCAATCGGTTCAGTACTAAGAGTATATTATTAGATACCGAGTCGGGCACACCATTAAAAAGGTTTGCTGATCCAAAAAAGTGGCGGGTCTCACTGACCACGGATAAAACTTGTGATCACGGACAAATATTTTTTACCGTGTCTCCGATTTATTTCAACCCTGGTTGTGTAAGGTAGAAACAGGCATATTTTCACTAGCGAATGTGTGCGACGCACCGCACATAGATGTCGATCGACCAGTAACGGCTACATATTATACATATACTTGCCTACCTTACCTTACTTTCGGTCTCAGCCGAAACTTTGCTTAATTAGACAATTGGGTAACAAACATATAGGGGATTAATAAATATGTATTATCGGTTATTTGAACGACTTTCTCCTGTCTAAAATTTTGTCATGTTTCATTCTAAAACGAGAATGAATAAAATTATACAGAGGCTACTTATCTCTATTGACAAATAACCTCGACAAGCTAATACCAATGCCCCAAGTAACGTGTGTTTTATTATACGGAAATAATAATTTTTTTCCTTAACAATCATCTTGGAGCCTAATCGGTTTAAACTTACCAAGCTATGTCATACATAACCCAAACGAGTCTGCACTATCGTGATTCAGCATACTGGTCGTTGGTTCACCTGCAAATGCGTTCTTATTTTCTAGTGAAATATGTAATCAAATCATGCCAATTAAACGGACTAGTTTTTAAAAGTGGTATATCCTGGAACTAGAGTTGCATTGCAATCACAAAAAAATTGAAAGCACTACAGGACCCAAATGAGATGTCGATTCGGAACGAGGGTGACCAAATCATCTAATGAATCGTATCGTTATCATATGAATGTATCGTTTGTTTCATTTATTAGTTCATCTATCGTTACTAATTATCGACTACCGCCAGAGTAGCACTTACGTAGCGGATACGCCTACACAGAATAATATTTATAATTAATACTTGTAGTAGATTTATTTGCTTATGGAATTCCCATATACGTAGTTGCAAATTTTGAGTGTTTCGACCAAACCGACCATCAATACATAATTCACGAAGGCCCAAGCACCTAGCATAACCATTTTTACCTTCTCCAAACTGCTACCTCAGCAAGATCGGCTTGAGGCATAAACTTGCTAGTAATTCCTCGATGGAAAAAGAGTGGATTTTGGAGGGGCAGACCTCAAGTCAATCTTTGGCAGCTTTTCTACTTCCAAAGATTGGTCCACATACTCTTTTGTTGTAACCATGTCGTCTTTGTAGCACAACCCGCTTCTAACCATAGCTTGCTTGAAATAAAATGCTCAAACTTAATCCATTTGTCCGACTATGGGATATATTATAATATACAAGTAGTTAATATCATAACTATACATATGCAGTTTCGTGCACTCATGTGCTCGTTGGACATATTTTGAGATATATTTTATAGCTTACGATGGATTCGTGTAATTTTTTAGAAACAAAATTATAGTCTACGAATTGTGCATAACTATACAGATCAAATACACTGTTGTCTTACTTTTGTAATTGGATTCAGGTTGAAGAGTACATGACCTCACTTTTCCAAATTTAAATTGCAACATGTAAAAGTTATAATTATGTTTTCCCTTGACTGAACGCTAGGACTTATAAATCGGGTAAATATTTGAGTGATAACGTCGCTGGTTATTATAATAAAATACAACATGAGTAAAATAAAATGTACTAAGTATACACAAGAATTAACGTTTTGATATAATATATTAGGTACCTATGATTTACGTTGGTTGGTATATTACGGTGGTGAATAACAATGTCGGCATACAAACTATAGCAACCATATAGCCATCTGTTACATTATGTGTAATGTCTCGTACTTTACACAACAGACGTAAAACACCGAAATGTAATCAACTTATTATTCGATTGAGATGACAAGCCAAATCTGCATCTGGAACAGTAGGTACTGCAAGATGAAATAAATCATCGCTGGAGCGGGCATAATGCATTCCCGGGCAACATACGCTCAGCTAAAAATTGGTCTTATCCGATCTGATTCGAAATCTGGTCACGTGCCTATTGGAGATAGGTATGCAATTATGCAATACTTTCAGATAGTCCTATAGCTGATAAAAAGCCACTAATAGTGGGATAATAATATCCTCGCATGATTTATTCAAGATCATTGACATGTTTATGAAACTTATTAATAAAAATGTATTTCTATGTTAATCAATTATTTGATAAGAACTTCAGAAATTGCTTCTAGTCAATTATATATTTTGGTTTGTACTTTATAAATCAAATTACGGTAATACCTCGCACATCTTTATATTTGTTGATATATTCTGTCTCGCGATATGGTCAAACAGACTCATTCAGAAGTATACTTGAATACAACTCGTATATCTCAAACTGGGAAAATACGTAGGTCACAGGTATATCACAAATCAGTTTATGCTTTACCACTATTACTTAACTAAGCATAAAGTCACATTGGCATCCACTTCTACCAGGCGATAACAAACACGTCTCAAATATAAAGTTTCAAATAACGGTCAAGTGTTTAATAGAAGCGTTTTACCTGAAAATAAAACGCATATTAAATACATACCTTATTTGAAACTTTAGTTTTTAACTCTGCCTGGTATTTTCGACACAATGACGAGATCGCGCGGCTCATGCCCGCCGCTCTGCCTGGCGTGGATGGTAGGGGGATGTGCGAGCGAGATGGCGATATAAGGTAGACAAAGAAGGTACGATAAAGCAGAAAACAAGGAGGGGCCTATCTCAAATATAAAGTTTCAAATAAGGTATGTATTTAATATGCGTTTTATTTTCAGGTAAAACGCTTCTATTATTATCTATCTCCAAAATTATAACATACCTTTCAGTACCAAATCCATTTCTCTGCTTTGTTTGGTCAATAGGCAGAGTGAGAAAGAACACCTTGTCTGGAAGTGGCAACCCAGCATCTGGCAACTTGCACCAATCCATATTTAATCCTGCAATTTTATAAAATGATGTCCTTATATGATGTCCATATATGCATCAATGATCCTCAAAGTGGACTATAAAGATTTCCATTAGTCAATTCCAACCAGTAAGTGGCCATGTAGCCTTCTAAACCGTTAACACCTTATATTTTTCTGGTAGCCATGGCAGGGGGTCACATAAAACGAAAAATCAACAAGGGGTATACAGAACAAAAAGTTTGGGAACCACTAGTTTTAATATTTTTTATAGCTTATTTCATTATTGGTGCACTCAAGTCAAATAATATAAATCATTGAAAATATTCACATCCAGAAAGTGACAGCCATTAGGATGAGTTGAACCACTACAAACTATTATTTTTTGAGCTTGTGTAGATTATTGAAAACCCTCCTTGGTTATATTTACCTTTAGCAGAAGAAAAGGCCACTCCAGAGTAACAATATCTATCAACAATAAGGGTTGTGCCAGCTTCTAATGTTTTTATTATTGTATTGGCACGCTCCCAACGGTTAGCTGAGAACAGAAGATGGATTGTCTCATCTGATAGATCACTCTGAAATGAAATAAAGATATTTTTTTTTAAATTGTCCTAGACCTTTCTTAAATTCCAGTCTAGGTGGTTCGGACTTGTGCTATATTATACAATGCGGTTATGAACATTTGAATGGGACTATAACCAAATATTATAACTCAATTTCAAATGCCTTCGTATTTTGTTTACTTAATATGAAGACGGGCCAGTTGGCGCAGTTGGTTAAGATTCACCTTACGTGCCGCAGGTCGTGGGTTCGTGTGCATGAACATGTCTGTATGTCCTGAGTCTGGGTGTAATTATGTATATTAAGTATCTATTTACAAACAAAAAGTAGTATATGTATTATATCAGTTATCTGGTTTCCATAGTACAAGCTCTGCTTCGTTTGGGATCAGATGACTGTGTGTGAGGAATGTCCCAGGATATTTATTTATTATTAAAGGTTAGTTTGGCATTATATTTATTTATTGTTTGTTATGGTCATGTTTGAGTTATACATAGGAGTCTTTTTATTTTGAAACTATATATTTTCAAAGGGCAAGAAAAAAATATCTTATTACCTGAGAAGTCAGGTACCTATTGATTACTTTACCAATCTCTGTATGTCTGTTTGGAAAGTTGGTGTACTCTGCATGAATGTGTTTCCTCTTTAAACTTTCAACTGAAAAACAATAAAGATTGAATTTTAGAACCATATCTCAATTATAGTGATCTCTGAAAATGTAGTAATTAATTTATATTAGTTTTCGCCAACACAATAGGGTTGCTTATATGGAGCTTCTATCAGTTGTTCATCCTAAGCCCCAAACATATAATAGATATAACAGCTACAGGGCCGGCAGTTACATTCACATGGTTGCAGGGTCTTAGGGGGCGCCGAGCACCGCTCGCGATGACGACGCCACCATAATGCAATCTCTTTCATAAATTTTCTTTAAAGAAATCGAGTTATTACCTCCTGAATTGTGACCTGTACTAACACATATTTTCGCGTTCTCCTATACCAAAATGGAAGTCCCATCATTGTGGAAACCTGCCCATGTGCACCCAGTGAGTGCACAAATAGGTCGACAGATCAGATCCGGTGAATCCAATCACAAACACCTACCTTCTCTCCAAAGTGATGGAGCGAGAGATCAACACACAACTCTTGAGATACCTAGAAGATAACGATTTGTTGAGCGATCGACAATCACTCGGCTGGTGACCTCCTAGAGTATCTCACACACTGTTGCCGTTGGTCACTCGCCATCAAGAGTAAAGGTGTGGCATAGGTAATGAGCCTAGATGTCACGAAGATCGCGCGCCTTCTAGAGGGCGTCAGGGTACTACTAATTGCACCCGGGCGCTACATGGGCTAGAGCCGGCCCTGAACAGTAACTGAGGAGTAATAACTATACATTATAAAAAACTTACCTAATGTTTTAGCCTGAGTCGATTTGCCAGTCCTATCTAAGCCTTCTATTACAATTAGAGCTCCACGACGCTTCATACTTGCTTTATTATCAGATTTTCAATTAATTAATACAAAAATGTGGACTGACTATACAGACAATCTGTAATGTAAGGGTTTTCAGAACAGAAGGGCTTACGAAACTCAATTAACAATATCTGTGGTAGACAATAACTTTTCAAACTAAATTGGTCGGTCAGACACTTGTATGAAATTAATATTACGTTAGTAAGGAATCTTAATTCATAATATTATTTTTATAATTGACCTGAGAATAAGGCGCGAAAATTGCGACATGACATCTGACGTTTTTATCAGTGCTGCCACTCACAATTTTGGTTTGTCCCTAAAAGTTCTTCGTCAAAAGAATATTGAAAACAATTTCTATAATAACTAATCTTAGCATTAGCAAAACTATTACATGTGAACAAGACACCTAATATGTAACTTTTGTTGTTTTGGCAATTTTAACTAAACGAATACATAAGTGCTAAAAGTTTAAAAATGAACTCAACTTAGGTAATAAAATACCTCACCTATAGTGCTGAATGGAATGCGTATGCGTGAGGAACTATGTCCTTTATGGATAGTTACTATACTCTTTGATGCATAGAGTAAAGATTACATTTTGCTTATGTATACTCAAAGGGTATTTACTTCGTTTGTAGCTTAATCTTCGTACAAGTAAAGACAGCTATCGCTTTTGACATGATTAAGTTGATTGCTGTTTGTAAGAAAGTAAACATACGTATTTTCGTTCGACTGTGCCCTATCAACACAGTGGGGAATGGGGCCAGTGTTGCCAACCCTATAGTTTTAACTGTAGATATACAGTTATTTGGAAATCTTCCCAGTTTTTAGTATAAGCCTTTAAATCTACAGTTTTTATTTAAGATGCTAGACTATGGAGACTAGTGAGATTATGAAGATTAAGCACCATCTTATTTATTTGCTGCGTAGTCCGTACACTTACTCAGCTCTGACTAACTAAACACACTAACTCTCTTATATATTGATCGCACTTGATGGCGCAAAACATGACACTAACTTGTAGTCAATTTATAAAAAAAGTTTTTGTTTGATTGAAAGTAACTTTTGCGCTTCAAGTTAATAGTTATAACTGCAAAAAAATAATAAAAACGTACTTTGTATATAAAATCAGAAATTAATTTCGATGCGAGAAATTACCATTTTAAGAAATTCAATAAAACTATGTACGATTTCAAAAACATTGATGTAACGGAAAATCAAGAAGATTTGCAAATTGATAATGGCCCTGATTCTGTTGTTCACAACTAAACTAATTTTAATCTCACTATGTCTCTTTCTAACAAAGAACATAAGAAAAGGATGTAAGAAATTTAGTCCTGTCAAATTAGTCCAATGCTTGTTTTCAATATAAATTTAGTCGCCATCTATCGTGGTTACGCCTAAATACACGCAAAATAAGACGGCAAAGATTAATTTTACAACTTAAAATATGTTCTATCCTTTTTCAATAATGTTCGTAAGAAAGAGAAGAGATGTAACTAAAATTAGTTTAGTGCGATTTACAATAGAATCGGCACCAATGAGACAGTAGCAGATAATATCTAACAGGTTATACATGTTTTATTTCCATGTTTATTTTTTTATTTGAAAAGTTAAAAGCTGTATTTAAAAATAAGAAAAAACTTGATATTAACCGTTTTTTATTTCATATTATTTTACAGTTTTTTAAAGCATGTATGTAGTTTTGCTCTAAGACGGGGCTGGCAGCACTGAGTGTGGCGAACACAGTGTTCCCAACCGTACGATAATTAACGTACATGTACGATAATTTCATAATTACGTACGATGTACGATGGTACACGACTATCGTACGCAGATTGTACGATAATTTCCATTCTGATGAAAAATTTTATGATAACTCAGATAGCCAATAGCCCATAACAATTACAGTTGTTTTTTAGTGTCAGCACCATCTATTGGCTCATTTCTTTCTTAGGAACATATTAGGAACACATGCTGTTGCTTCATGGCGCAATTTTGCTACTGTCTTCCAATCAGTGATCGATATCGATATCGTCGTTCGATGTGGTGGAGTGTTGGCAGTTATTGTCTTTTCGAATTTGTATATAAAATATTAAGTTTCATTAATATTTGTGTAGTCTGTTCTCGCAAATATAGAATCTATTCAGTTAAACTTTTAAAAAATATGCTTGTTTTCATGTGTCTCTATCCTTTAACATTTTTTTCTTCTTTATAAATTCGTGATGTTGGCGCGAACTATTATTTTTTTCCATTTAAAAAACCAGTTTACAAGACTTAAACTATAAAGTATTTGCAACATATTATTGTCACGTTTCATATGATTTTCTTAAAGTCTTTTAGCCATTTTCCTGATGGATACGATAATTTTGATCCATATACGAGCATATACGATAATTTTACGGCCCTGGTACGATAACTGCCTGGCTTCAGGTTGTGAACACTGGGTCGAATGATTTGTTTCCAACTGGGGTAGCTGGGGATCCGTATTTTATTTTTATTAAAATTTCTTTGTTTTCTTTGTGATTGTGAATTAAATCTTTATCAAAATCATGAAAAAGGGATACAAAGTGACCGACGTGAAAAGGGAGAAGAAGATTGGCGTCGCCGCTGAAAATTTGGAAGAGTTGATCGACAAATCATGCAAAAAGTTAGGCGTAAGTGTTGTTTGTGTTTTAAACAGCTTAAATATCTGATTAGCGTTGATGTTTAGAGTTTATTATTTCATGGTTGATTTCATTCATAACTGCTCATGTTTATCCTTGAAACGTAAATATATGTCAAGGTTACCCTTGGCCTATATTTGCTTTGCCTTGACCTAATTTATTTACGCTACGATTTCAGTTCAATGTCGAGTGCGCAGAATGTCGCCTTTTTGTAGCGGAGGATGGCACGCAAGTGGATGACGACGACTATTTAGGCACTTTGCCGCCACAAACACTCTTCATTTTGTTGAAGAACAAAGAGAAAATGGTAACTGGTACGTTTTATGTTGGATTATAGGATGATGGACTTTTTGATTAAAAAAAAATGGGTCTTACCAGCATAAAGGGCAAATGTTATGGAAATATTTTTCCTTCCAAATTTATTATCCTCAGGCTGCATTTCCAGGATATAAAGGCTATGTCCCTCTCGGACAAACTTTAGTGATGGGGTGCTGATCCGGGCTTACTTAATTTTTTGACAGAAAGTAGACAATGTAAGATGTCTTTGAGCATAGTCTTTTCTTAAAACATATTCTTAGTTTCAAGAAATAAATTCATGAAAATTGTTATTAAGATCACAATTTTGCACCTTTTGATATGACAGTTGCATTATGTTATCCAAAAGTAGAGTCCATACAGCCAAATGTTAATGAATTTATCCTAACACCCACACCCCACCCGCTACAATGCGTTATGAAATAATTATATAGGGTATACATATAGAGAATAATAATTTTGTAATGTTTTGCTACTATTTGATGCATTACTAACGTGACCATATGTCCCACTTTGGGTGTGACAGTCCCACTTTCAGGCTGACTATCCCCGCAGGATTTTGTTTCCCCAGTGAGGCAAACAAAATCCTGCTTTTGCAATCAGAACAATGGATAATTTTATTTGTGCTATGCGTCGAAAGAGTTTTTTTTTGTTATGAATATAATATGGACAAGAGACAAATCGCAGCAATTGTTGCAGTACTGAAACCCTTTTTGATTACCAAGACCAACATTAACAAATCATGTAATGAGCCTACTTGAAAACTAGACCCCATATTTAGAAACTGATTCGTTCCACCGATAAATTCGAAACAACTGCCTAGACGTTTGAAGTAACTAAGCTAACATGTATTACATACAAATAATAATAACTTATAGTGTTCCATTTTCTTATACCAATTACCAAAATTTTTTTTTACATAATTCCTCCCGTTTTTACGCAAAAAATAAATGGTCATGTCATGCATTACCCATTTACTAATTCCAGATTTCGACTACTACTATAATCTTATAAGGACAACCAAGAAAGAGTACATAGACACAGGTGCAGCGGCTAAGAACTTCCTCAGCACCAACATAAAGGAGAAGTTCAAAGTGTTCCAGAGATACATTGCGGCTGCCGATGACGCGCGAGCTGTCCTTAGCGAAAGAGCGCAGGATCCTGCCTGGTTTGAAGGTAAACTACATGTACTTATTTTACAGTGTAGAACACAGAACATTTCCTTCGAATTCACTATCTGTCATAAATATACATTCAAACAAACAGTTAAAGAATCATGGCGAGATTTGTACAAAAAAAATAAGATTTTTAGAGACGTTAGAATGACGTTATAATTGATTCTTGGTGCCTGAGGAATAGCTTGAGCCATTTCAAATATTTTTAGAACCCCGGGATAAAAATGCGAATTTCTATAGCATGCCTGCGAATCGCGACTATTCGCGACCAAAACCGTTATGTTGCTGTTATGTTTTGCGGGGTTTGCTTTTTTACATGTTGCTAGTAATGTAATCTCAACATTGGAAGTGATTCAAAACTCTCTAAAATGTTTTATTTTTTTGTACAAATCAATGTATGGATCTCGCCATGATTATTTAATTATCAATAATAATAAATTTAATTTACTGTGTGTGATCCGTTTTGATTTCAGACACTTTCGGGTATAGCAACCCATATAAATACTGGTTAATTTTTAGAGGTCCCTGATTTCAGGTTTGGAGCCATCTGAAAAATCGAAAGAGCAATCAATGTCGAAACGCGTCAAAGATCGTATGCGAGGCTACTACTACAAAACTAAATCGGCGCTGCAGTCTTCAGATCTTTACATACATTCACAGAACGGACGCGGTAAGAAACTGATTGATCAATTCCTATTAGACCTCAGAAAACTGCTTGAACGTAATAAGTATAATGAAACTTACTTCAACCGAAAATCCGACAAAAGCGGTCGATTGTGCGACGAGAAAGGACTTTTCGAATGCGGTGGCCTTTGGAGCAATATTAAATGCGCCTACGAAGGCGATCATACGATCAATCCATATAGGAGTCGCGAAGAGAGAATTATTTTCCAAACGTGGAATTTAGACCATAAAATCGAGCTATCAAGGTCGATAATACCTAAAATACTCGAAGCCATCGAAGGGTTGTACAACGGTGATATTAAGTGTGTTCTTTGCAATAAGGATTCGAAAGTAGGCGGGTTAGAAACTGATAGGTATTTCCTACAGATTTTCACTCGAGAGAACCTCAAATTGGTTCATATTGTCTGCCATCACAAGGGAAAACACGATGTAGATTCAGACGTGTATACCGTCTGCAAAAAATGCTTCAGTGATCGAGGCATTGAATACTATTAAATTTCAATATTTAATAAAGCAAAGATATTTACACAAAGCTCTATTAAACTCTATTTTCTGCTACTTTAATATGATCTGTGATTAAACAAGGTATATATTTTTTTTAAATTGAATAAAATGTATGCTTTTTGTGCTGTCTGTAGTTCTGTACTGTACAGACAAATCGTTCCCATGTGTATGTGTTTAAAACACAGTAAACTTTATTAATTTGTATTTTTTATTGACTGTGCCAAAGGTACCTATTTTATAGCTGTGTGCATTTAAATGTTTTGTTTATAAGGTCCACTTTTATATAATTATGCCTGGTAAACTTATCAGGCGCCATATTATTTCATATTATTACATTCCGAGTGAAGACACATTATAAAAACAAACATTATGTACCTGTGTGAACCTGGAACCCGACTTGAAGATATTGTAATTTTTTTTTTTGCATATGTTTGTACTCCGTATGTACCTGTTTGTACCAACTTTTTTTTCGTTTGTACCTCAAGGGGTTCGGAGATACGGGGGGTTGAAAAATGCTCAGAACCCGACTTGAAGATATCGTTATTTTTATTTTTGCATATGTTAGTACTCCGTATGTACCTGTTTGTACCAACTTTTTTTTCGTTTGTACCTCAAGGGGTTCGGAGATACGGGGGGTTGAAAAATGCTCAGAACCCGACTTGAAGATATCGTTATTTTTATTTTTGCATATGTTAGTACTCCGTATGTACCTGTTTGTACCAACTTTTTTTTCGTTTGTACCTCAAGGGGTTCGGAGATACGGGGGGTTGAAAAATGCTCAGAACCCGACTTGAAGATATCGTTATTTTTATTTTTGCATATGTTAGTACTCCGTATGTACCTGTTTGTACCAACTTTTTTTTCGTTTGTACCTCAAGGGGTTCGGAGATACGAGGGGTTGACAAATGCTCAGAACCCGACTTGAAGATATCGTTATTTTTATTTTTGCATATGTTAGTACACCGTATGTACCTGTTTGTACCAACTTTTTTTTCGTTTGTACCTCAAGGGTTTCGGAGATACGGGGGGTTGAAAAATGCTCGGAACCCGACTTGAAGATATTGTTTTTTTTTTGTTAATGCATATTTTTGTACTGGGTATGTACTTGCTTGTACCATCTTTCATTTCGTTTGTACCTCAAGGGGTTCGGAAATACAGGACTTTAAAAAACCTAGTCCCTAATATCGGAATCTCGGGCATTTTTTGAGATAATCAAAATCTGCCAGCAGGGTTGGATCCACCGTCGTTTGTACCCGTTTGTACCAACTATTTTTTCGTTTGTACAAGTACAAGTACAAGATGGTACAAACGGGTACAAACGACGGTGAATCCAACCCTGTTTGCAGATTTTGATTATCTCAAAAAATGCCCGAGTTTCCGATATAAGGAACCAGGATTTTTAAAGTCCTGTATTTCCGAACCCCTTGAGGTACAAACGAAAAGAAAGGTGGTACAAACGGGTACAAACGACGGTGTATCTAACCCCGCTTGCAGATTTTGATTATCACCAAAAATGCCCGAGATTCCGATATTAGGTACCAGGTTTTTTAAAGTTCTGTATTTCCGAACCCCTTGAGGTACAAACGAAAAGAAAGATGGTACAAACGGGTACAAACGACGGTGTATCTAACCCCGCTTGCAGATTTTGATTATCACCAAAAATGCCCGAGATTCCGATATTAGGTACCAGGTTTTTTAAAGTTCTGTATTTCCGAACCCCTTGAGGTACAAACAAAAAGAAAGATGGTACAAACGGGTACAAACGACGGTGAATCCAACCCTGCTGGCAGATTTTGATTATCTCAAAAAATGCCCGAGATTTCGATATTAGGTACCAGGTTTTTTAAAGTCCTGTATTTCCGAACCCCTTGAGGTACAAACGAAAAGAAAGATGGTACAAACGGGTACAAACGACGGTGTATCTAACCCCGCTTGCAGATTTTGATTATCACCAAAAATGCCCGAGATTCCGATATTAGGTACCAGGTTTTTTAAAGTTCTGTATTTCCGAACCCCTTGAGGTACAAACGAAAAGAAAGATGGTACAAACGGGTACAAACGACGGTGTATCTAACCCCGCTTGCAGATTTTGATTATCACCAAAAATGCCCGAGATTCCGATATTAGGTACCGTTTTTTAAAGTTCTGTATTTCCGAACCCCTTGAGGTACAAACGAAAAGAAAGATGGTACAAACGGGTACCAACGACGGTGTATCTAACCCTGCTTGTAGATTTTGATTATCACCAAAAATGCCCGAGATTCCGATATTAGCTACCAGGTTTTTTAAAGTCCTATATTTCCGAACCCCTTGAGGTACAAACGAAAAGAAAGGTGGTACAAACGGGTACAAACGACGGTGAATCCAACCCTGCTGGCAGATTTTGATTATCTCAAAAAATGCCCGAGATTCCGATATTAGCTACCAGGTTTTTTAAAGTCCTGTATTTCCGAACCCCTTGAGGTACAAACGAAAAGAAAGGTGGTACAAACGGGTACAAACGACGGTGAATCCAACCCTGCTGGCAGATTTTGATTATCTCAAAAAATGCCCGAGATTCCGATATTAGCTACCAGGTTTTTTAAAGTCCTGTATTTCCGAACCCCTTGAGGTACAAACGAAAAGAAAGGTGGTACAATCGGGTACAAACGACGGTGAATCCAACCCTGCTGGCAGATTTTGATTATCTCAAAAAATGCCCGAGATTCCGATATTAGCTACCAGGTTTTTTAAAGTCCTGTATTTCCGAACCCCTTGAGGTACAAACGAAAAGAAAGGTGGTACAAACGGGTACAAACGACGGTGAATCCAACCCTGCTGGCAGATTTTGATTATCTCAAAAAATGCCCGAGATTCCGATATTAGCTACCAGGTTTTTTAAAGTCCTGTATTTCCGAACCCCTTGAGGTACAAACGAAAAGAAAGGTGGTACAAACGGGTACAAACGACGGTGAATCCAACCCTGCTGGCAGATTTTGATTATCTCAAAAAATGCCCGAGATTCCGATATTAGCTACCAGGTTTTTTAAAGTCCTGTATTTCCGAACCCCTTGAGGTACAAACGAAAAGAAAGGTGGTACAAACGGGTACAAACGACGGTGAATCCAACCCTGCTGGCAGATTTTGATTATCTCAAAAAATGCCCGAGATTCCGATATTAGCTACCAGGTTTTTTAAAGTCCTGTATTTCCGAACCCCTTGAGGTACAAACGAAAAGAAAGATGGTACAAACGGGTACAAACGAAGGTGTATCTAACCCTGCTTGCAGATTTTGAGTATCACCAAAAATGCCCGAGATTCCGATATTAGGTACCAGGTTTTTTAAAGTCCTGTATTTCCGAACCCGTTGAGGTACAAACGAAAAGAAAGGTGGTACAAACGGGTACAAACGACGGTGAATCCAACCCTGCTGGCAGATTTTGATTATCTCAAAAAATGCCCGAGATTCCGATATTAGCTACCAGGTTTTTTAAAGTCCTGTATTTCCGAACCCCTTGAGGTACAAACGAAAAGAAAGGTGGTACAAACGGGTACAAACGACGGTGAATCCAACCCTGCTGGCAGATTTTGATTATCTCAAAAAATGCCCGAGATTCCGATATTAGCTACCAGGTTTTTTAAAGTCCTGTATTTCCGAACCCCTTGAGGTACAAACGAAAAGAAAGTTGGTACAAACGGGTACAAACGACGGCGAATCCAACCCTGCTGGCAGATTTTGATTATCTCAAAAAATGCCCGAGATTCCGATATTAGCTACCAGGTTTTTTAAAGTCCTGTATTTCCGAACCCCTTGAGGTACAAACGAAAAGAAAGGTGGTACAAACGGGTACAAACGACGGCGAATCCAACCCTGCTGGCAGATTTTGATTATCTCAAAAACTGCCCGAAATTCCGATATTAGAGAACAGGTTTTTAAAGTCCTGTATTTCCGAACCCCTTGAGGTACAAACGAAAAAAAAGTTGGTACAAACGGGTACAAACGACGGCGAATCCAACCCTGCTGGCAGATTTTGATTATCTCAAAAAATGCCCGAGATTCCGATATTAGCTACCAGGTTTTTTAAAGTCCTGTATTTCCGAACCCCTTGAGGTACAAACGAAAAGAAAGGTGGTACAATCGGTTACAAACGACGGTGAATCCAACCCTGCTGGCAGATTTTGATTATCTCAAAAAATGCCCGAGATTCCGATATTAGCTACCAGGTTTTTTAAAGTCCTGTATTTCCGAACCCCTTGAGGTACAAACGAAAAGAAAGGTGGTACAAACGGGTACAAACGACGGTGAATCCAACCCTGCTGGCAGATTTTGATTATCTCAAAGAATGCCCGAGATTCCGATATTAGCTACCAGGTTTTTTAAAGTCCTGTATTTCCGAACCCCTTGAGGTACAAACGAAAAGAAAGGTGGTACAAACGGGTACAAACGACGGTGAATCCAACCCTGCTGGCAGATTTTGATTATCTCAAAAAATGCCCGAGATTCCGATATTAGCTACCAGGTTTTTTAAAGTCCTGTATTTCCGAACCCCTTGAGGTACAAACGAAAAGAAAGATGGTACAAACGGGTACAAACGACGGTGTATCTAACCCCGCTTGCAGATTTTGATTATCACCAAAAATGCCCGAGATTCCGATATTAGGTACCAGGTTTTTTAAAGTTCTGTATTTCCGAACCCCTTGAGGTACAAACGAAAAGAAAGATGGTACAAACGGGTACAAACGACGGTGTATCTAACCCCGCTTGCAGATTTTGATTATCACCAAAAATGCCCGAGATTCCGATATTAGGTACCAGGTTTTTTAAAGTTCTGTATTTCCGAACCCCTTGAGGTACAAACGAAAAGAAAGATGGTACAAACGGGTACAAACGAAGGTGTATCTAACCCTGCTTGCAGATTTTGAGTATCACCAAAAATTCCCGAGATTCCGATATTGTTAGCGAATGAATGAGGTCACAAACAAATTAGCTGCTCCTGCTGGCAGCTTACATATGAGTACTAAATCGAATATGTTCGTTTGTGTCATTTTTTGAAGATTTTATTGTACAAATGTCTAACTCTCATCTATCATCTAAAATAAAACTATTTAAGATAATTATTCCGTCTTTGGATATTACTAATTGGTTATGGGCTAATAAAAATGTCCATATCGGAAGGAGATCAAGCTCGACCAAGAGAATTATATGATAATATGAATCATGGTAGTAGCAACTTACCACTGTTCGAAAAATTGGAAGGTCAGTCAAACTATGCTACTTGGAAGTTTCAAATGGAATTATATTTAATCCACGATGGATTATGGCAATATGTGAGTAAAACTCCAGATATTACTGACCAAGCGGGCTTGATGCGCGATCAGAGGACACGCGCGAAGATAGGATTAATGGTCCAGAAACACTGCTTAGTACACTTGAGACAGGCTAAAAATGCAAAAGAAGCTTGGGAATCTTTAAAAAACACTTTCGAAGATGCTGGTGTCAATAATAGATGTCGCTTACTTGGCAAATTAGTCAGCCTGAAACTGGAACAATATAATAGCATCAGAGCATATGTGACAGAAATCATGTCAGTTGCACAAAATCTGAGAGACATCGGCAAGGAGGTCGATGACGAGATGCTGGCGGCACTCATGCTGCAAGGACTTACCAAAGAATACACAGCCTTGAGACTTACCATGGAGAACTCAAATGTTGCACTTACGTCTGACTATGTCAAAACGAAACTACTTGGTTTAGATGATTACAGAAATGTTACTACATCAGAGACTAATCAGCCGTCAACGGCACTTATTTCAAAACCTAAGAAAAATAAACAGAATAGTAACAGAGGAAATCAGAGAAATTCTCAGAAACAAGTCAGATGTTTTATATGCGATGGACCGCATAAGGCGTGGGACTGTCCTGATAATCCGAAGAAACACGGAACTTCAAGACGGCAGAGGCACTCCTCAATTGCGCATGCTACTGCTACAGGTGGAAAAGAACGAGACCGGATCGTAGACTCGGGAGCTTCTTTTCATATAACGAATCAAAAAGATTGGCTTCGTAATTACCACCAGCAAGAGCAAGTTGAGATTGTTTGTGCGAATGGGGGTAAGATTTATGCGAAAGGCAAAGGCGATGTGGTAAGTGATGATTCGAACTTTACAGTACGAGGAGTTATGTATGTTCCAGAATTGAGTACGAATTTACTTAGTGTGAGTACTATGGTGAATAGAGGTAAAGTAGTTATTTTTTCGAAGAATGGTTGCGAGATTTATGAGTCAGATGGATTTGTAGCTAAAGGGAATGTATTAGATGAACTGAGTGAATGTAATGGTGTTTATAAACTGACACATACTAACCATTTACAAAAATTTACTAATGATTATTCATTTTTAGCTACTGATGATAATTTGTATCTTTGGCATCGTCGAACTGGACATTTGGGTCTGCGCAATATGAAACTTCTTCGTGACAAAATGGCTACAGGACTTGAGTTTAAGTCAAAGGTTGAGAAGCTAGAGTGCGTATCATGTCTTAGAGGTAAGCAGACAAGACAACCTTTTAAAAAGAGCGGATCCTCAAGAGCTAAGGATGTACTTGAGCTCGTACATTCTGACATATACGGCCCAATGAGCGTTGCGTCTGTGAGTGGATGTAGATATTTCATGACACTGATAGATGATAAAACGAGAAAAACTTTCGTTTATTTTCTTAAAACGAAAGATGAAGCTCTGGAAATAATAAAAGAGTTTAAACGGTATGCAGAGAATCAGACCGGAAAAAGGTTAAAAATATTGCGGACTGATAATGGAGGAGAATATGTTAACAGAAAGATGAAAGCCTTTACCAAGCAACATGGAATTCTTCATCAGCTTACTGTTGAATATACTCCTGAGCAGAACGGAGTAGCTGAAAGAGCAAACCGCACTATCAACGAGAAAGCCTTAAGCATGTTGGAGGATGCTCGCCTTGACAAGCGGCTATGGGCTGAAGCAGTGAGAACTGCTGTTTACCTAAAAAATCGATCCCCAACTTTAGCCGTGAAGGATGTCACACCAGAAGAGGCTTGGTCAGGTAAGAAACCAGATTTAAAGTTTCTTCGAGTCTTTGGATGTCGTGCTTTTATGCACATCCCTAAACAAAAACGCCGTAAGTTTGAT